>JAYMZC010000204.1:0-16347 GCA_036346975.1 Drosophila prolongata | reverse complement strand
AACTGACAATACTAACTCTGATTATGAAAATGATTATGATAGTGACATGGACATGGACAAAATTACCACTGACAACAGCTCAACAGATTAGTGTTACACCCATTCCTTCAAATAACTATTGTTTCATCATAAAATAAATAAACAAAAATATTAGAAAACATGTCAGGAATTATGATATTCGAAACCAGTTTAATACGTAAAATATTGCCTTATCTCTAAAACAACTAAAACAAGAAAGGAAAGCTATCTTCGGGCGGAGCCGAAGTTGATATACCCTTGCAGAATACTCTGTAAATTATATTCTTCAAAATTATTCGTATGATGCATTCTTAATACTCATAAAAAATCCAACTTACTAACTTTAAAAACACCAAGTTATGGCATTTCCAATCGTTCAGTTATATGGCAGCTATAGGATATAGTCGGCCGATCCTTATGAAATTTGGTAGGCCGGATTATTGGCCAAAAATAAAAACCCATAGAAAATCCCAGCTTCCTAACTTTAAAAACACCAAAGTTATGGCATTTCCGATCAATCAGTTATATGGCAGCTATAGGATATAGTCGGACGATCCTTATGAAATTTGGTAGGTCGGATTGATTGGCCAAAATAAAACCCATAGAAAATTCCTAACTTTACAAACACAAAGTTATGGCAATTCCGATCAATCAGTTATATGGCAGCTATAGGATATAGTCGGCCGATCCGGCCGTTCCGACATATATACTGCGTGCAACTTCCTAACTTTAAAAACACCAAAGTTATGGCATTTCCGATCAATCAGTTATATGGCAGCTATTGGATATAGTCGGCCGATCCTTTTGAAATTTGGTAGGTCGGATTGATTGGCCAAATATATAAACCCATAGGAAATCCCAGCTTCCTAACTTTAAAAACACCAAAGTTATGTCATTTCCGATCAATCAGTTATATGGCAGCTATAGGATATAGTCGGCCGATCCTTATGAAATTTGGTAGGTCGGATTGATTGGCCAAATATAAAACCCATAGAAAATTCCTAACTTACAAACACCAAAGTTATGGCAATTCCGATCAATCAGTTATATGGCAGCTATAGGATATAGTCGGCCGATCCTTATGAAATTTGATAGGTTGGATTGATTGGCCAAATATAAAACCCATAGGAAATCCCAGCTTCCTAACTTTAAAAACACCAAAGTTATGGCATTTCCGATCAATCAGTTATATGGCAGCTATAGGATATAGTCGGACGATCCTTATGAAATTTGGTAGGTCGGATTGATTGGCCAAATATAAAACCCATAGAAAATTCCTAACTTTACCAAAACCAAAGTTATGGCAATTCCGATCAATCAGTTATATGGCAGCTATAGGATATAGTCGCCGATCCCGGCCGTTCCGACATATATACTGCGTGCAACTTCCTAACTTTAAAAACACCAAAGTTATGGCATTTCCGATCAATCAGTTATATGGCAGCTATTGGATATAGTCGGCCGATCCTTTTGAAATTTGGTAGGTCGGATTGATTGGCCAAATATAAAAACCCATAGGAATCCCAGCTTCCTAACTTTAAAAACACCAAAGTTATGTCATTTCCGATCAATCAGTTATATGGCAGCTATAGGATATAGTCGGCCGATCCTTATGAAATTGGTAGGTCGGATTGATTGGCCAAATATAAACCCATAGAAAATTCCTAACTTTACAAACACCAAAGTTATGGCAATTCCGATCAATCAGTTATATGGCAGCTATAGGATATAGTCGGCCGATCCCGGCCGTTCCGACATATATACTGCGTGCAACTTCCTAACTTTGGCATTTCCAATCGTTCAGTTATATGGCAGCTATAGGATATAGTCGGCGATCCTTAGAAATTTGATAGGTTGGATTGATTGGCTAAAAATAAAATAAAAATGTCACAAATTTAATTTTATTTTAGGCAGATAGTACATTTATTCACCTTTCGTTTGATGTAACTTAACCCTTCTAACTCTTATAATTTCCTAAAATTAACAAAAAACAAGAAAAGAAAGCTAACTTCGGGCGGAGCCGAAGTTGATATACCCTTGCAGAATACTCTGTAAATTATATTCTCCAAAATTATTCATATGATGCAACTTAATACTCATAAAAAATCCCAACTGTCTAACTTTAAAAAGACCAAAGTTATGGCATTTCCAATCGTTCAGTTATATGGCAGCTATAGGATATAGTCGGCCGATCCTTATGAAGTTTGGTAGGTCGGATTAATTGGCTAAAAATAAAACCCATAGAAAATCCCAACTTCCTAACTTTACAAACACCAAAGTTATGGCATTTCCGATCAATCAGTATATGACAGCTATAGGATATAGTCGACCGATCCTTATGACATTTGGTAGGTCGGATTGATTGGCCAAATATAAAACCCATAGAAAATTTCCAGCTTCCTAACTTAACAAACACCAAAGTTATGGCATTTCTGATCAATCAGTTATATGGCAGCTATAGGATATAGTCGGCCGATCCCGGCCGTTCCGACATATATACTGCGTGCAAAGGAAAGAAGGGTGTGTGCAAAGTTTCAATTCGATAGCTTTAAAAACTGAGAGACTAGTTTGCGTAGAAACAGACAGACGGACAGACGGACAGACAGACGGACAGACGGACAGACGGACAGACGGACATGGCTATATCAACTAGGAGGTGATCCTGATCAAGAATATATATACTTTATAGGGTCGGAGATGTCTCCTTCACTGCGTTGCACACTTTTGACCAAAATTATAATACCCTCTGCAAGGGTATAACAAGAAAGGAAAGCTAACTTCGGGCGGAGCCGAAGTTGATATACCCTTGCAGAATACTCTGTAAATTATATTCTCCAAATTATTCATATGATGCAACTTAATACTCATAAAAAAATCCCAACGTTCTAACTTTAAAAACACCCAAGTTATGGCATTTCCAATCGTTCAGTTATATGGCCGCTATAGGATATAGTCGGCCGATCCTTATGAAATTTGGTAGGTCGGAATTAATTGGCCAAATATAAAACCCATAGAAAATTCCAGCTTCCTAACTTAACAAACAACAAAGTTATGGCATTTCCGATCAATCAGTTATTATGGCAGCTATAGGATATAGTCGGCCGATCCCGGCCGTTCCGACATATATACTGCGTGCAAAGGAAAGAAGGGTGTGTGCAAAGTTTCAATTCGATAGCTTTAAAACTGAGAGACTAGTTTGCGTAGAAACAGACAGACGGACAGACGGACAGACGGACATGGCTATATCACTCAGGAGGTGATCCGGATCAAGAATATATATACTTTAGAGGGTCGGAGATGTCTCCTTCACTGCGTTGCACACTTTTGACCAAAATTATAATACCCTCTGCAAGGGTATAACAAGAAAGGAAAGCTAACTTCGGGCGGAGCCGAAGTTGATATACCCTTGCAGAACACTCTGTAAATTATATTCTCCAAAATTATTCATATGATGCATTCTTAACATAAAAAAATCCCAAACTTCCTAACTTTAAAAACACCAAAGTTATGGCATTTTCAATCGTTCAGTTATGTGGGCAGCTACAGGATATAGTCGGCCGACCATATGAAATTGGTAAGTCGGATTAATTGGCCAAAAATAAAACCGATAGGAAATCCCAGCTTCCTAACTTTAAAACACCAAAGTTATGGCATTTCCGATCAATCAGTTATATGGCAGCTATAGGATATAGTCGGCCGATCCTTATGACATTTGGTAGGTTGGATTGATTGGCCAAATATAAAACCATAGGAAATCCCAGCTTTCTAACTTTAAAAACACCAAAGTTATGGCATTTCCGATCAATCAGTTATATGGCAGCTATAGGATATAGTCGGCCGATCCTTTTGAATTTGGTAGGTCGGATTGATTGGCCAAATATAAAACCCATAGGAATCCCAGCTTCCTAACTTTAAAAACACCAAAGTTATGGCATTTCCGATCATCAGTTATATGGCAGCTATAGGATATAGTCGGGACGATCCTTATGAAATTTGGTAGGTCGGATTGATTGGCCAAATATAAAACCCATAGAAAATCCCAATTTCCTAACTTACAAACACCAAAGTTATGGCAATTCCGATCAATCAGTTATATGGCAGCTATAGGATATAGTCGGCCGATCCCGGCCGTTCCGACATATATACTGCGTGCAACTTCCTAACTTTAAACCACCAAAAGTTATGGCATTTCCGATCAATCAGTTATATGGCAGCTATAGGATATAGTCGGCCGATCCTTATGACATTTGGTAGGTTGGATTGATTGGCCAAATATAAAACCCATAGGAAATCCCAGCTTTCTAACTTTAAAAACACCAAAGTTATGGCATTTCCGATCAATCAGTTATATGGCAGCTATAGGATATAGTCGGCCGATCCTTTTGAAATTTGGTAGGTCGGATTGATTGGCCAAATATAAAAACCATAGGAAATCCCAGCTTCCTACTTTAAAACACCAAAGTTATGGCATTCCGATCAATCAGTTATATGGCAGCTATAGGATATAGTCGGACGATCCTTATGAAATTGGTAGGTCGGATTGATTGGCCAAATATAAAACCCATAGAAAATCCCAATTTCCTAACTTTACAAACACCAAAGTTATGGCAATTCCGATCAATCAGTTATATGGCAGCTATAGGATATAGTCGGCCGATCCCGGCCGTTCCGACATATATACTGCGTGCAACTTCCTAACTTTAAAACACCAAAGTTATGGCATTTCCAATCGTTCAGTTATATGGCAGCTATAGGATATAGTCGGCCGATCCTTATGAAATTTGTAGGTTGGATTGATTGGCTAAAAATAAAACCCATAGAAAATCCCAACTTCCGAACTTAACAAACAACCAAAGTTATGTGCATTCCGATCATCAGTTTATATGGCGGCTAATAGGATATAAAGTCGGCGGCCGGATCCTTATGAAATTTGGTAAGGTCGGATTGATAGGCCAAATATATGAACCCATAGAAATAATCCCAACTTCCTAACTTCACAAAAAAACAACTACCAAAGTGTATGGCATTGCCTCCTATACAATCAGTTTATATGGCAGCCTATAGGATTAGTCGGCCCGATCCTATGAAATTGGTAGGTCGGATGATTGGCCAAATATAAAACCCATAGAAAATTTATTTTTGCCTAACTCTAACAAACACCAAAGTTTATGGGCATTTCCGATCAATCAGTTTATATGGCAGCTATAGGTAAGTCGGCCGATCCTTATGAAATTTGGTAGGTCCGGATTGAGTAGCGCGAAATATAGAAACCCATAGAATATCCAACTTCCTAACTTAACAAACACCAAAGTTATGGCATTTCCGATCAATCAGTTTATGGCAGCTATAGGATATAGTCGGCCGATCCTTATGAAATTTGGTAGGTCGGATTGAATTGGCCAAATATAAAACCCATAGAAAATTAATTTTCCTAACTTTACAAACACCAAGTTATGGCAATTCCGATCAATCAGTTATATGGCACTATAGATATAGTCGGCCGATCCCGGCCGTTCCGACATATATACTGCGTGCAAAGGGGAATAGGGTGAGTGCAAAGTTTCAGTTCGATATCTTTAACTGAGAGACTAGTTTGCGTAGAAACAGACAGACGGACTGACAGACGGACATGGCTATATAAAACTCAGGAGGTGATCCTGATCAAGATATATATACTTTATAGGGGTCGAGATGTCTCCTTCACTGCGTTGCACACTTTTGACCAAAATTATAATACCCTCTGCAAGGGTATAAAAAACACAAATTAAAAAAAAAAAATAAAATTTCTTTCATCATTCCAGGGAAACTGACAATACTAACTCTGATTATGAAAATGATTATGATAGTGACATGGACATGGACAAAATTACCACGGACAACAGCTCAACAGATTAGTGTTACATACACCCATTCCTTCAAATAACTATTGTTTATTTTCTAACACAGGTACTACAAAAATACCTGAACATGAACATCATAAAATAATCAAACAAAAATATTAGAAACATGTCAGGAATTTATGATATTCGAAAACCAGTTTTAATACGTACAAAATATTGCCTTATCTCTAAAACAACTAAAACAAGAAAGGAAAGCTATCTTCGGGCGGAGCCGAAGTTGATATAACCCTTGCAGAATACTCTGTAATTATATTCTTCAAAATTATTCGTATGATGCATTCTTAATACTCATAAAAAATCCCAACTTACTAACTTTAAAAACACCCAAGTTATGGCATTTCCAATCGTTCAGTTATATGGCAGCTATAGGATATAGTCGGCCGATCCTTATGAAATTTGGTAGGCCGGATTAATTGGCCAAAAATAAACCATAGAAAATCCCAACTTCCGAAAACTTAACAAACACCATTGCATTCCGATCAATCAGGTTATATGGCAGCTTATAAGGAATATAGTCGGCCGATCCTTATGAAATTTGATAGGTTGGATTGATTGGCCAAATATAAAAACCATAGGAAATCCCAGCTTCCTAACTTTAAAAACAGACCAAAGTTATGGCATTCCGATCAATCAGTTATATGGCAGCTATTGGATATAGTCGGCCGATCCTTATGAAATTTGGTAGGTCGGATTGATATGCCAAATATAAAACCCATAGAAATCCCAGACTTCCTAACTTCATCAAAACACCAAAGTTATGGGCATTTCCTATCAATCAGTTATATGGCAGCTATAGGATATAGTCGGCCGATCCTTATGAATTTGGTAGGTCGGATTGATTGGCCAAATATAAAACCCATAGAAAATATTTCCTAACTTACAAACACCAAAGTTATGGCAATTCCGATCAAATCAGTTTATATGGCAGCTATAGGATATAGTCGGCCGATCCCGGCCGTTCCGACATATATACTGCGTGCAACTTCCTAACTTTAAAAACACCAAAGTTATGGCATTTCCAATCGTTCAGTTATATGGCAGCTATATGATATAGTCGGCCGATCCTTATGAATTTGATAGGTTGGATTGATTGGCTAAAAATAAATAAAATGTCACAAATTTAATTTTTATTTTAGCAGATAGTACATTTATTCACCTTTCGTTTGATGTAACTTAACCCTTCTAACTCTTATAATTTTCCTAAAATAACAAAAAACAAGAAAGGAAAGCTAACTTCGGGCGGAGCCGAAGTTGATATACCCTTGCAGAATACTCTGTAAATTATATTCTCCAAAATTATTCATATGAGTGCAACTTAATACTCATAAAAAATCCCAACTTTCTAACTTTAAAAACACCAAGTTATGGCATTTCCAATCGTTCAGTTATATGGCAGCTATAGGATATAGTCGGCCGATCCTTATGAAATTTGGTAGGTCGGATTAATTGGCCAAATATAAAACCCATAGAAAATTCCAGCTTCCTAACTTAACAAACAACAAAGTTATGGCATTTCCGATCAATCCAGTTATATGGCAGCTATAGGATATAGTCGGCCGATCCCGGCCGTTCCGACATATATACTGCGTGCAAAGGAAAGAAGGGTGTGTGCAAAGTTTCAATTCGATAGCTTTAAAACTGAGAGACTAGTTTGCGTAGAAACAGACAGACGGACAGACGGACATGGCTATATCAACTCAGGAGGTGATCCGGATCAAGAATATATATACTTTAGAGGGTCGCGGAGATGTCTCCTTCACTGCGTTGCACACTTTTGACCAAAATTATAATACCCTGCAAGGGTATAACAAGAAAGGAAAGCTACTTCGGGCGGAGCCGAAGTTGATATACCCTTGCAGAACACTCTGTAAATTTATTCTCCAAAATTATTCATATGATGCATTCTTAACACTCATAAAAAATCCCAACTTCCTAACTTAAAAACACCAAAGTTATGGCATTTTCAATCGTTCAGTTATGTGGCAGCTACAGGATGCAGATACAGGATATAGCGGCCGATCCATATGAAATTGGTAAGTCGGATTAATTGGCCAAAAATAAAACCGATAGGAAATCCCAACTTCCTAACTTAACAAACACCAAAGTTATGGCATTTCCGATCAATCAGTTATATGGCGGCTATAGGATAAAGTCGGCCGATCCTTATAAAATTTTTGGTAGGTCGGATTGATAGGCCAAATATAGAACCCATAGAAAATCCCAACTTCCTAACTTCACAAACACCAAAGTATGGCATTCCTATCAATCAGTTATATGGCAGCTATAGGATATAGTCGGCCGATCCTTATGAAATTTGGTAGGTCGGATTGATTGGCCAAATATAAAACCCATAGAAAATTAATTTTCCTAACTTTACAAACACCAAAGTTATGGCAATTCCGATCAATCAGTTATATGGCAGCTATAGGATATAGTCGGCCGATCCCGGCCGTTCCGACATATATACTGCGTGCAAAGGAAATAAGGGTGAGTGCAAAGTTTCAGTTCGATATCTTTAAAACTGAGAGACTAGTTTGCGTAGAAACAGACAGACGGACAGACAGACGGACATGGCTATATAACTCAGGAGGTGATCCTGATCAAGAATATATATACTTTATAGGGTCGGAGATGTCTCCTTCACTGCGTTGCACACTTTTGACCAAAATTATAATACCCTCTGCAAGGGTATAAAAAACACAAATTAAAAAAAAAAAATAAAATTTCTTTCATCATTCCAGGAAACTGACAATACTAACTCTGATTATGAAAATGATTATGATAGTGACATGGACATGGACAAAATTACCACTGACAACAGCTCAACAGATTAGTGTTACACACCCATTCCTTCAAATAACTATTGTTTATTTTCTAACACAGGTACTACAAAAATACCTGAACATGAACATCATAAAATAAATCAAACAAAAAATATTAGAAACATGTCACGGAATTTATGATATTCGAAAACCAGTTTTAATACGTACAAAAATATTGCCTTATCTCTAAAACAACTAAAACAAGAAAGGAAAGCTATCTTCGGGCGGAGCCGAAGTTGATATACCCTTGCAGAATACTCTGTAAATTATATTCTTCAAAATTATTCGTATGATGCATTCTTAATACTCATAAAAAATCCCAACTTACTAACTTTAAAAACACCCAAGTTATGGCATTTCCAATCGTTCAGTTATATGGCAGCTATAGGATATAGTCGGCCGATCCTTATGAAATTTGGTAGGCCGGATTAATTGGCCAAAAATAAAACCCATAGAAAATCCCAACTTCCTAACTTAACAAACACCATTGCATTTCCGATCAATCAGTTATATGGCAGCTATAGGATATAGTCGGCCGATCCTTATGAAATTTGATAGGTTGGATTGATTGGCCAAATATAAAACCCATAGGAAATCCCAGCTTCCTAACTTTAAAAACACCAAAGTTATGGCATTTCCGATCAATCAGTTATATGGCAGCTATTGGATATAGTCGGCCGATCCTTTTGAAATTTGGTAGGTCGGATTGATTGGCCAAATATAAAACCCATAGGAAATCCCAGCTTACTAACTTAAAAACACCAAAGTTATGGCATTTCCGATCAATCAGTTATATGGCAGCTATAGGATATAGTCGGCCGATCCTTATGAAATTTGGTAGGTCGGATTGATTGGCCAAATATAAAACCCATAGAAATTCCTTAACTTTACAAACACCAAAGTTATGGCAATTCCGATCAATCAGTTATATGGCAGCTATAGGATATGTCGGCCGATCCCGGCCGTTCCGACATATATACTGCGTGCAACTTCCTAACTTTGGCATTTCCAATCGTTCAGTTATATGGCAGCTATAGGATATAGTCGGCCGATCCTTATGAAATTTGATAGGTTGGATTGATTGGCTAAAAATAAAATAAAAATGTCACAAATTTTAATTTTTATTTTAGCAGATAGTACATTTATTCACCTTTCGTTTGATGTAACTTAACCCTTCTAACTCTTATAATTTTCCTAAAATTAACAAAAAACAAGAAAGGAAAGCTAACTTCGGGCGGAGCCGAAAGTTGATATACCCTTGCAGAATACTCTGTAAATTATATTCTCCAAAATTATTCATATGATGCAACTTAATACTCATAAAAAAATCCCAACTTTCTAACTTTAAAAACACCAAAGTTATGGCATTTCCAATCGTTCAGTTATATGGCAGCTATAGGATATAGTCGGCCGATCCTTATGAAATTTGGTAGGTCGGATTAATTGGCCAAATATAAAACCCATAGAAAATTCCAGCTTCCTAACTTAACAAACAACAAAGTTATGGCATTTCCGATCAATCAGTTATATGGCAGCTATAGGATATAGTCGGCCGATCCCGGCCGTTCCGACATATATACTGCGTGCAAAGGAAAGAAGGGTGTGTGCAAAGTTTCAATTCGATAGCTTTAAAAAAACTGAGAGACTAGTTTGCGTAGAAACAGACAGACGGACAGACGGACATGGCTATATCAACTCAGGAGGTGATCCGGATCAAGAATATATATACTTTAGAGGGTCGGAGATGTCTCCTTCACTGCGTTGCACACTTTTGACCAAAATTATAATACCCTCTGCAAGGTATAACAAAAGAAAGGAAAGCTAACTTCGGGCGGAGCCGAAGTTGATATACCCTTGCAGAACACTCTGTAATTATATTCTCCAAAATTATTCATATGATGCATTCTTAACACTCATAAAAATCCCAAATCCTAACTTAAAAACCACCAAAGTTATGGCATTTCAATCGTTCAGTTATGTGCAGCTACAGGATATAGTCGGCCGATCCATATGAAATTGGTAAGTCGGATTAATTGGCCAAAAATAAAACCGATAGGAAATCCCAGCTTCCTAACTTTAAAAACACCAAAGTTATGGCATTCCGATCAATCAGTTATATGGCAGCTATAAGGATATAGTCGGCCGATCCTTATGAAATTGGTAGGTTGGATTGATTGGCCAAATATAAAACCCATGAGGAAATCCCAGCTTCCTAACTTTAAAACACCAAAGTTATGGCATTTCCGATCAATCAGTATATGGCAGCTATAGGATATAGTCGGCCGATCCTTTTGAAATTTGGTAGGTTGGATTGATTGGCCAAATATAAAACCCATAGGAAATCCCAGCTTCCTAACTTTAAAAACACAAAGTTATGGCATTTCCGATCAATCAGTTATATGGCAGCTATAGGATATAGTCGGCCGATCCTTATGAAATTTGGTAGGTCGGATTGATTGGCCAAATATAAAACCCATAGAAATCCCCAATTCCTAACTTTACAAACACCAAAGTTATGGCAATTTCCGATCAATCAGTTATATGGCAGCTATAGGATATAGTCCGGCCGATCCCGGCCGTTCCGACATATATACTGCGTGCAACTTCCTAACTTTAAAACCACCAAAGTTATGGCATTTCCAATCGTCAGTTATATGGCAGCTATAGGATATATTCGGCCGATCCTTATGAAATTTGATAGGTAGTGGATTGATTGGCTAAAAATAAAACCCTACGAAAATCCCAACTTCCTAACTTAAACAAACACCAAAGTTATGGCATTTCCGATCAATCAGTTAGTTATATGGAGGCTATAGGATAAAGTCGGCCGACTTATGAAATTTGGGTAGGTTCGGATTGATTGGCCAAAAAAAACCATAGAAATTAATTTTCCTAACTTTACAAACACCCAAAGTTATGGCAATTTCCGATTCAATCAGTATTGGCAGCTATAGGATATAGTCGGCCGACACGGCGTTCCGGACATATTTACTGCGTGCAAAGGGGAATAAGGGTGTGTGCAAGTTTCAGTTCGATTATCTTTAAAAATGAGTGAGACTAGTTGCGTAGAAACACAGAAGCAAAAACGACAGACGGACGGACGAAGACGGACATGGCTATATAAACTCAGGAGGTGATCCTGATCAAGAATATATATACTTTATAGGGTCGGAGATGTCTCCTTCACTGCGTTGCACACTTTTGACCAAATTATAATACCCTCTGCAAGGGTATAAAAAACACAATTAAAAAAAAAAAATAAAATTTCTTTCATCATTCCAGGGAAACTGACAATACTAACTCTGATTATGAAAAATGATTATGATAGTGACATGGACATGGACAAAATTACCACTGACAACAGCTCAACAGATTAGTGTATACACCCATTCCTTCAAATAACTATTGTTTATTTTCTAACACAGGTACTACAAAAATACCTGAACATGAACATCATAAAATAAATCAAACAAAAATATTAGAAACATGTCAGGAATTTATGATATTCGAAAACCAGTTTTAATACGTACAAAATATTGCCTTATCTCTAAAACAACTAAAACAAGAAAGGAAAGCTATCTTCGGGCGGAGCCGAAGTTGATATACCCTTGCAGAATACTCCTGTAAATTATATTCTTCAAAATTATTCGTATGATGCAATTCTTAATACTCATAAAAAATCCCAACTTAACTAACTTTAAAAACACCCAAGTTAATGGCATTTCCAATCGTCAGTTATATGGCAGCTATAGGATATAGTCGGCCGATCCTTATGAAATTTGGGTAGGCCGGATTAATTGGCCAAAAATAAAACCCATAGAAAAATCCCACCAACTTCCTAAACTTAACAAACACCATTGCATTTCCGATCAATCAGTTATATGGCAGCTATAGGATATAGTCGGCCGATCCTTATGAAATTTGATAGGTTGGATTGATTGGCCAAATATAAAACCCATAGGAAATCCCAGCTTCCTAACTTTAAAAACACCAAAGTTATGGCAGTTTCCGATCAATCAGTTATATGGCAGCTATTGGATATAGTCGGCCGATCCTTTTGAAATTTGGTAGGTTCGGATTGATTGGCCAAATATAAAACCCATAGAAATCCCAGCTTCCTAACTTTAAAAAAACCAAAGTTATGGCATTTCCGATCAATCAGTTATATGGCAGCTATAGGATATAGTCGGCCGATCCTTATGAAATTTGGTAGGTCGGATTGATTGGCCAAATATAAAACCCATAGAAAATTCTAACTTTACAAACACCAAAGTTATGGCAATTCCGATCAATCAGTTATATGGCAGCTATAGGATATAGTCGGCCGATCCCGGCCGTTCCGACATATATACTGCGTGCAACTTCCTAACTTTGGCATTTCCAATCGTTCAGTTATATGGCAGCTATAGGATATAGTCGGCCGATCCTTATGAAATTTGATAGGTTGGATTGATTGGCTAAAAAAAAATAAAAATGTCACAAATTTAATTTTTATTTTAGCAGATAGTACATTTATTCACCTTTCGTTTGATGTAACTTAACCCTTCTAACTCTTATAATTTCCTAAAATTAACAAAAAACAAGAAAGGAAAGCAACTTCGGCGGAGCCGAAGTTGATATACCTTGCAGAATACTCTGTAAATTATATTCTCCAAAATTATTCATATGATGAACACTTAATACTCATAAAAAATCCAACTTTCTAACTTTAAAAACACCAAAGTTATGGCATTTCCAATCGTTCAGTTATATGGCAGCTATAGGATATAGTCGCCGATCCTTATGAAATTTGGGTAGGTCGGATTATTGGCCAATATAAAACCCATAGAAAAATTCCAGCTTCCTACTTAACAAACAACAAAGTTATGGCATTACGATCAATCATTTATATGGCAGCTATAGGATATAGTCGGCCGATCCGGCCGTTCCGACATATATACTGCGTGCAAAGGAAAGAAGGTGTGTGCAAAGTTTCAATTCGATAGCTTTAAAACTGAGAGACTAGTTTGCGTAGAAACAGACAGACGGACAGACGGACATGGCTATATCAACTCAGGAGGTGATCCGGATCAAGAATATATATACTTTAGAGGGTCGGAGATGTCTCCTTCACTGCGTTGCACATTTTGACCAAAATTATAATACCCTCTGCAAGGGTATAACAAGAAAGGAAAGCTAACTTCGGGCGGAGCCGAAGTTGATATACCCTTGCAGAACACTCTGTAAATTATATTCTCCAAAATTATCATATGATGCATTCTTAACACTCATAAAAAATCCAACTTCCTAACTTTAAAAACACCAAAGTTATGGCATTTTCAATCGTTCAGTTATGTGGCAGCTACAGGATATAGTCGGCCGATCCATATGAAATTGGTAAGTCGGATTAATTGGCCAAAAATAAAACCGATAGGAAATCCCAACTTCCTAACTAACAAACACCAAAGTTATGGCATTTCCGATCAATCAGTTATATGGCGGCTATAGGATAAAGTCGGCCGATCCTTATAAATTTTGGTAGGTCGGATTGATAGGCCAAATATAGAACCCATAGAAAATCCCAATTCCTAACTTCACAAACACCAAAGTTATGGCATTTCCTATCAATCAGTTATATGGCAGCTATAGGATATAGTCGGCCGATCCTTATGAAATTTGGTAGGTCGGATTGATTGGCCAAAATAAAACCCATAGAAAATTAATTTTCCTAACTTTACAAACACCAAAGTTATGGCAATTCCGATCAATCAGTTATATGGCAGCTATAGGATATAGTCGGGCCGATCCCGGCCGTTCCGACATATATACTGCGTGCAAAGGAAATAAGGGTGAGTGCAAAGTTTTCAGTTCGATATCTTTAAAACTGAGAGACTAGTTTTGCGTAGAAACAGACAGACGGACGGACAGAGGACATGGCTATATAAATCAGGAGGTGATCCTGATCAAGAATATATAACTTTATAGGGTCGGAGATGTCTCCTTCACTGCGTTGCACACTTTTGACCAAAATTATAATACCCTCTGCAAGGGTATAAAAAACACAAATTAAAAAAAAAAATAAAATTTCTTTCATCATTCCAGGGAAACTGACAATACTAACTCTGATTATGAAAATGATTATGATAGTGACATGGACATGGACAAAATTACCACTGACAACAGCTCAACAGATTAGTGTTACACCCATTCCTTCAAATAACTATTGTTTATTTTCTAACACAGGTACTACAAAATACCTGAACATGAACATCATAAAATAAATCAAACAAAACAAGAAAGAAAGCTAACTTCGGGCGGAGCCGAAGTTGATATACCCTTGCAGAATACTCTGTAAATTATATTCTCCAAATTTATTCATATGATGCATTCTTAATACCCATTAAAAATACCAAATTCCTAACTTTAAAAAGACCAAAGTTATGCCATTTCCATCCGTTCAGTTATATGGCAGCTATAGGATATAGTCGGCCGATCCTTATGAAATTTGGTAGGTCGGATTGATTGGCCAAATATAAAACCCATAGAAAATCCCAACTTTCTAACTTTACAAACACCAAAGTTATGGCATTTCCGATCAATCAGTTATATGGCAGCTATAGGATATAGTCGGCCGATCCTTATGAAATTGGTAGGTCGGATGTTTGGCCAAATATAAAACCCATAGAAAATCCCAACTTTCTAACTTACAAACACCAAAGTAATGGCATTTCCGATCAATCAGTTATATGGCAGCTATAGGATATAGTCGGCCGATCCCTGCCGTTCCGACATATATGCGTGCAAAGGAAAGAAAGTGTGTGCAAAGTTCAACTCGATAGCTTTAAAACTGAGAGACTAGTTTGCGTAGAAACAGACAGACGGACAGACGGACGGACAGACGGGACAGACGGACAGACGGACAGACGGACAGACGGACAGAGGACGACGGACATGGCTATATCAACTCAGGAGGTGATCCTGATCAAGAATATATATACTTTATAGGGTCGGAGATGTCTCCTTCACTGCGTTGCAACTTTTGACCAAAATTATAATACCCTCTGCAAGGGTAAATATTAGAAACATGTCGGAATTTATGATATTCGAAAACCAGTTTTAATACGTACAAAATATTGCCTATCTCTAAAACAACTAAAACAAGAAAGGAAAGCTATCTTCGGGCGGAGCCGAAGTTGATATACCCTTGCAGAATACTCTGTAAATTATATTCTTCAAAATTATTCGTATGATGCATTCTTAATACTCATAAAAAATCCCAACTTACTAACTTTAAAAACACCCAAGTTATGGCATTTTCCAATCGTTCAGTTATATGGCAGCTATAGGATATAGTCGGCCGATCCTTATGAATTTGGTAGGCCGGATTAATTGGCCAAAATAAAAACCCATAGAAAATCCCAACTTCCTAACTTAACAAACACCATTGCATTTCCGATCAATCAGTTATATGGCAGCTATAGGATATAGTCGGCCGATCCTTATGAAATTTGATAGGTTGGATTGATTGGCCAAATATAAAACCCATAGGAAAAACAGCTTCCTAACTTTAAAAACACCAAAGTTATGGCATTTCCGATCAATCAGTTATATGGCAGCTATTGGATATA
>JAYMZC010000203.1:0-27173 GCA_036346975.1 Drosophila prolongata | reverse complement strand
ATTGAGATCTCAAAACAGAAGCTTAGACTAGCAAACTCGAAACTCTTAAAAAAATAAACACACTGCTCTGGAGTATTATTTGGAACTCCCATTAATCCAGAGGAGAGAAAGAAGAACCCTCATGCGGTAGGTCATACTCCGAACAGACATGGACAATAACCCGAAAACATATTGCCCTCACACCCAACTGCTAAAACCCCGGCCAAATACAAACATATTGCAGCTCAAAAAAAGGGAATCGAAAGAGCAAAAACAAGCGGTTCTCAGGAGTCCTGGCAGCAGAACAACAAGGATCGCAGTACCAACTGTAACCACACCACACTGGCTCAAACACATATGGCCAGCACAGGTACATGGCTGGCTGCACAGCATCAATTGTAAAAGGATTAGGGCTTAATTTGAAATGCGCATTCATTTGCACTCCGTTCTTCTTTCTCCATTCTCCGTGCTCCATTCTGGCCAAATGCTGGGAGCTATAGCCCTCCGACTCATCCTCATTCTCGTCCTCATCCTCATCCCATTTTCCATGGCGTTCTCTATATATCCTCATCGCTGTAAGCGGATTTCTGAGTGCAGCTTGCCCGCCTCTCCATTTGTTTTTTGCTGTCCCATTTGTTTGTTGTTAGTTTGGCTTTTCTATTTTCTATTTTCTCGATTTTTTGTGTGCGGCTCTCATTAGTTTCCAAATAGCTGCATTAATAGGCAAAGGATATAGAGTGGGTATTGCTCAATTTGTGGCAGTAAGCCCCTTTCTCAGTTGTCCTTTGTTATTGCAGCAGTCACTGATCCTTTCCCCGCTGATTGGAAGATTGGTGTGGGCTATGGGCTATGGGCCAGGTGGAAAAAGGCGAAGCAACTTTTCCTCAACGTGGAAAATATGAAAAGTATATGCCCGGCAACGGAGACAATCACTGTTAACTGGGCATCATGGCATCATGGCACTTCCTAAGCAGCTCACATAAATCAGGCCGTCTTGGCCAGTCGTTTTGTTTTGGCTCACTTGTTTGGGGGAAATCCGCTTAAAAGAAGGACCGCGACTAAATCGGTTTTTAAAGCGCAAACAATGTCGACGACGGCGGAAGGTGGAAGGTGTGTGGCACAGGGACATTCTTTGCATTTCTCTGCAGGCACTTTGGATCCAAAACCATTCCACGCCGCTTACCGCGCCGAAAAACAGAAACACATGTCACAGATTTGTTTCTGTTTCGGAAGCACTTAAGCACTCAGCAAATTTGTTTGAAAAATCTGGAAATGCTGCCGGGAGATGGGAGCTGGAGCCGGGAGCCAGAGCTTCTCCATCTATGGGGCATTGTTTGCCCTTTCGTTCCGCTCGCTCGATGGCAGTTTTATTTTTAAATGTGTACCGAGGGGGATCTGCACTGGTTTTCGTTTTTATTTCGTTTTGGGGTAAGAACTCAACAAATTGATGATATGCCCCTTTGACACTTGAGTCCATTATTTATGCGCAGGCTTGCGATTATTTTCACATTCTACTGACTCACATCGATGGACTGGCGGGCCGATGCCGATGGCTTACGGATTTCGTGCACTTCCATTTCACTCAAAAATTCGCTGCTGAGTGCCCCGTTCGTAATAAAAAAAAAAAATAAAGGAAGGAGCTTTGTTTTAAACGTCTCTTAGCTTTCTTTTATGATTTCTCATCTGGTTTTTTAGTCTTTTGGTAACACTTAAGCGCATTTAAGGCTTAACGGGACAGTCCGACATTTGATTAATTACCAACTTTAATATTTCAGTTTGCCATTTTATTGCCGTCGGCCATAAATCTCATCTCATCTTCGTCTTGCACATGTTACATATATAATGAATAAGTCAGTGCAATTCAAATCTTTAAGTTGTGACGAAAGACTGCATGTCAAATCCAAATTAATGTCAGATGTTCAGTTAAGGTTGCCTTAATAAAAATAAAAAAAATCAATTTATTTCATTATACTAGATTATTAACAGCCAATAAAACATCTCTTCAAGTAGGTCAATTATTTTTTTTAATACTGATCATGAGTAAATCGTTTTCCCTTGAAAAGAGTATGCGAAATCTGATTCTCCTGTTGGGCAATTAAATCGAAAAATATCCCTCATTTTTGCACTTGTTGGCCAAGTTCTGAGTGCTTTATTTTGTGGTCGCATTTGTGCGTAAATCATGCCACTATAAAGCCACACTAATGAACTATAAAACGCCGCTGGCTCGCGCTGCAAGGTGTCGGCTGCCACAGTTTGTTGCTGTAATTTCATGCACTGAAAAAAAAAAACTATTGTAGTTGATCATTTTAATGGTTTTTGTATTAATAAAATTTGAAAGAAGCTTAAGGAAAGTCGTGGAAATATTTTTGTAATCGATGTAAAAAGATTGAATCTTTACAATGTGGCTTTAAATATTCTTGTTACCCAAAATTCTATGGGCCAATATAGAGGGTATAGTGTTTATATTTCTATATATTTTATATTTTTATTTATATTTTGTATGGGACTTACATCACTTACATCTTTATGTTACTTATGCAATTAACTACAATTTTCAGTCCATCTGCCAACACTACTTTCTAACATAAATTGATCACATAAATGTAAATCTCTAAATATCAAAGTTAATTTTTTTCTGTGTACAACTTGCCAACAGGGGCTGGTTGATCGCCATGGAAATGTCTGTTTGAAATGCATACCGAAAGCAAGCCAAACCAAGCCGACGGAGGGAGGGGCCCTGGACAGGTTGCGATGGCATAAATAAATTTATAATAAATTGCAAAGTTTAAAAATGACGATATATCATTTGTCGCAGCATGTGTCACCCATTCTCCGCGCTGTCTGTTCCCAGAGTCCCTGGGTTTGTTTGGCAACTGGCCGCTCAAAAGTGCGAACGATTCAATTAATCTTGACACTATTTATTATTATTGGGTGTGCGGCGGGGAGTGCGGTGGGAGCCAGGACCAGGACCAGGACTAGAACCAGGTCCAGGATGGTCTAGGCACAGCGACTGCCCATGTCGCTGTTACATTAATTAGTGGAGCAGGCCGACGGAGCTAGTACATGTGTGCGCTGCATTATCATATTTATTAAGCGGCCGCCTCGCCTAGCAGCTCCTTTTGGCCAGGCTTAGTGGATCGGAGTGGTGGTATAAAAAGCGTTAAGAGAGGGGGACTGTCTGACTACCCGCGGCTATCACAACAACGAAAATTGATTGCTTCTGTTGTTGTGGCTGGCTTTGATCGTGTTAAGATATGCCCGGCACAAGTTCTGACTTCTATAGAAAGTTTTATGCATAACTTCGCTGTTGCACCATGGGCATCGTAAATATCTTTTAGTGCCTTCCTGTTCCTCATCTCGCAGTTCCTTTGCACGCATTTTATTCCGCACAGTGGAGCAGGAAGGGGAGTGGGGAGCTGTAAGGTGGGCAACTATTTTTGTGACAGATCATAAATCAAAAATCATATACGCCTGCCCGCCGCCCGATCCCCGATGCATTTCAATATGCTCGCATTCACTCCCCACACTACGGAGGCACTGGGCCACAAGCCTGGTAGGAGGTTGCCACTTGCAACTTGCGACTTGCAACGTGCGACTTGCAGGTGTTTGCCCCAAATGAATGACTCTCAGCGCGATTGTAATTAAGTTCACTTGCAAGCCAGCGAGAACGACAATCCGCTGCCGTTTGCCATTTTCCATTTGCGGGTTTTATTATTGCGTTTGCATATTAATATTTTCCGTGGGCAGGCATCGCTTCTGTGGACAAAGGGGATTTATATGGGAAAGCTGGAGGATAACCTTGTAAGGCTGTGCCCCAAGCAGCATTATACAATTTCAGAACATCTCTTAAAAATAAACATTTTTAATTACGGATTTAGATGACATTTTTGGGCTAAGCTAGAGCTTATTTCTTAACGAGCCACAGCTTAAATGTATGCGAAATTTTGTGCATCATTGTAAGCCAGTGTATTAAGTTTGTTCATAAAAATTCAACACAGATTTCAAACGTCTCGATTGAATAATAAAGTACGAAAATATTTTTAAATTGATGCAATGGATTGGAGCCAGATTTTTGATTTTTTCGACTCCAAGTAACTTATATCTTGTCCATTAAACTGGCTTACTTGAGTTTTAATCGATAGCATATGTATCCAAGAAAGTGATTACAAAAAATTGACCATACATATCTTTTTTTTAAAGTTATAAAAATTTACGACACGGTCTGGTTACTTAAAAAATTGCCATTAGATAAAATTGCCTGTGGGACACAGAAATACGGTAAGTAAAAGGTAACCCGCATTGACCTCAATGTGGCTTTTAATTCAAGAAAAGTACGCAATAAACATTTGATGCCAGCCTCTCCCAAATCAAATGCCAATTTATTGATAGCTCAGAGCCTTTGAAGTTGCTTAGTTATTTATAAAGCAGCCATTCCGAAAAATATTTATTACCCCAGAAATAATTTGGTAATGATTAAAATAAAATTTTAATTCCTCCATTCATAAAACTCCCCAGAGCATCTTGGGAAGCTTCCCTGAATATAGTATTCAGTTGGAGAGAAAAACAGCTACTTTCAATGCCGGACACGTAGTCGAACCCGAGCTCTAATCGTTCTAACTGATCTGTGGCATATGCCTAATAAATCTCAATTTCCAACGCATCTGAACTAAACCAATTGCTACTAATTTTCCGTGCGTTTTTTTCGAGCACTGCGACGTGTGATGCCGAAGTCGAGATTGGATTGAATGGAAAGTAATCGGGGTGAAAATCATATCAAACTCACGTAGTTGCGACGCAGCAAATTGCTTCATTCATGACTCTACCTGGGCGAGATGGAGTTGGCTCTATAATCGGAGGTTTGAGAACCTTATCTAAATCTATTTCTATCGCTATCACTATTCCGGGAATCTGGAATCACGCTTTGTATGGAAGTCTGACCAACTACTGGAGTAGCATTTTAATTGGTTTAGTGCTTCATGGAAGCAATTACCCCCATGGGATACATAAAAAGTTTCGTGTGACAGTTTGTGGAACGGCCGAAATAACTTGGAAATTCTCTTTGATTTTAATGAATTTAATTATGACAGCTGCAGTTCACAACGAGCCTGGGCCACAAATATTTTATGGCCTTTGAGTGCCCAAATAAATTCGACTTAAAAACGCCAACGGAAATGCAAAGAAAAACAGCTCCGATCCCAATCCCATACTCAGTCCCAATTTCAAACTGAGTCCGACTCCGAGTCGCCCATTAAATTGTGTGATTTGCTTTGTGGGCAAGTCAAATGGCATTGTGGCGGGAGTTGAGATCGACAGAAGGGAGATGGAGATGGAGATCTTTTATGATTTAAGCCCAGACATTCGGATGGGGCGTAATCCTTTAAGTTATTGACGCAGTCGATGCATTGATGAAATTTTATTTATTTATACAAACCCTTTTGTTCAAGCCCGAGATGATGTCCCCCAGTTCAGAGCTAGATCTTCTGGAGCGTTTATGGCCGGCCAGCACCGACTAATCCCGCAGGAGTATTGGCCTTTATGGCGGTTAATAGCTGGGGGATTTCGGGACCCCTCGATGTCGATGTCTTATATAACACAGTGTTACTTCTGACACTTTTATTGCCGCTGCCCTAGACGAGCCGGTCATAACAAAGGAATCCGAAATCAGGCTCTCAGCCTTCGGGGATTGCCCCGAATGCCTTGGAGTGGTAATTAATTGGCCTGGCATTGTGAAAGGTCCGTCGCCTGCCACCTCTTGTTATGTCTCAATCTAAGCAGCCGTCACATAATTAGCCAACAGTCAAGCCATCAACAGCCCGCAGCTAGCCGATCTCCACTGCAATAT
Source organism: Drosophila prolongata (assembly GCA_036346975.1). Taxonomy (NCBI): domain Eukaryota; kingdom Metazoa; phylum Arthropoda; class Insecta; order Diptera; family Drosophilidae; genus Drosophila; species Drosophila prolongata. Next base: position 21,352 of record JAYMZC010000203.1, on the reverse strand, counting down.
GACAAACTGGAAAACCGGTTGTCTATTCGCCGGCCAAGAGGATCTCCTCTACGCATGCGCAACTGCAAATGCAACTGCAATAATGCAACTGGAGGCCCGAATCCGCGACCAAATCCGCGGCGGCCAGTTGCCTTTAATTTTGGCGCTGACAGTTCGCCTGGCAAATTAAACACCTCAAGCGGACAGGCCGGAGTCATTGGCATCGGATTGTCTAATGTTCGGCCCGCTGACAGCCGCGAATTGCATTTGAGGCCCGGCAATTGGACTTGAATGCTGCGCTGGAGGCGCATTTCCTGCGTTCTCCTGCCTCATTTTTATTGCGGCTAATTTGGCCGGCTGAGTGACTGAAAAAGGGCAGGAAGTTTAAGAAACACTGAGAGACAAAAATGCTTAGCAACGTTTGGTTCAAATCAAATTAGACCAAAATTCCAGCGAATTTGTATTTTAGAATGTATTTATTTGAACTTTTAACATATATATCATAGCTGAATAAAATTAAAGCTTTGAAGATAACGATATCCTCAGTTTAAAAAGAAAATAAATACATTGTTACTTAAAAAAAATGAATTCAGTATAATAAATTATTTTAAGATAACAATAGAAACTTAGAGTCTCAAAACCAATTTTTTTAGAAAGAACACCAGATCCTAACAATATTTAAGAGTATATTTATCAGCAAATATAATTTCGTTATTTGAAAACACTTTGCTATTACTTACACAAATAATAACTAAAGTCTACACATATTTTATATCTGAAACTTGTTTATATCTATTTCTTGTGAGTGTGTAAATTCAATTTGAAACTATTTATTGCTTAAAATCAATAGGGAACCTTCAAATAATTGAAGTGTGATTTTAGAGAGTTACTTGAAAGTTCTCGATGCCAGATAAAATAAGAGCTCCGAGATTTTTGATAACTCCTGAGTGAAGTCTCGACTTGTCTCGAAAAAGCCAGTACCCCGAACTTTTCACCAGTCGCCCCTTATCGATGGCACTCCGCTGGCAAGTCAATGGGCTGAAAATTAATTAAAAACTCATCAGATAAACGACTGCTGCCGGTGCGGTAATTGTTATTGGTGGCGGCCCAGGCGAAAAACATTTCTAGCGGTGCCCGGCAAAAAGCATTGTCCATCGCCAGGCTGCCCGGCGAGTTAAGTATTCATAACTATATTTATCGGCCATCAAAAATCAATTGCACACACATGCACTGAGCGAAAAGGGGGGGGGCTGGTGGGTTCTTAACCGGTATCCGGATCCCTGTTCTGCCGCCAGGCGTTCAAATTGCGCTTGTTAACATTTTTGACCGCCTGCTGGGGGCCAACTATGGCGACCGACCGACGAAAAAGCCAACAAACCGAACGTGTTACGCATAATAATTCCCTGAGTCGCAGTGGCAGTGGCACTCGAATAAATACTTCCCGATATATCGGAGGCTGCACAAGGTTTATTATCTGGCTGCCAGCATCGCACTCACGTTGGCCCAAGAGTCACCGACTGCGGACTGCAGTCTGATAAGATGGCTCGGATTCGGGCTCCGAATTGAAATAACAGAAATCATAATGTTTATGCCATTAAATTGTTAACAAAGCGTACAAGCTACCGCTGTACAGGTAGTAAGTTGCAGATCGGGATTGGGGGCAAGGGTCCCGCATGTCAGCACGCACATAAATTATCGCTGATATATATTTGGGTCCCGGTCCCGCGGACTTGTCGTGTGAATGTCCAGTGTCCCGGTCGGTTTATTTATTTACCCTGCCAATGGCTACGTGACATTCACGCTTGGATGTCCACCATATATATTTTTACAGATAATATATATATATACGTGACCCAGTCGGCAATCTCTGGCCATCTCCGCATCCAATGCTGCTGTGTATCTTTTCACTTTGGGCCTTATCTAGGCGACCCATCGGGTGGGCACTTCTTAATTTTTACCCCTCACTTGGCCGAATTATTTCCTGTAATTGTCCGAGAAGCCGTAAAAATAATCAAATGTTTCCTGCGCTCTAAAGCCCAGCCCTTTCGGGTCCATTTCACTCGGAAAAAGGATGCGCGTGATGCTATTTGGAGTGTCAACTACACAGTTGTCGAGGCCCACTTTCACAATGAATTGGCCAAGGGATATGGCCGGGTTAACCCAAGGGGTTTGGTGGGTAGAGGGGAACGGGGAACGGGCAGCGGCTACAACGCACTCACACTGCCCGATTTTATTTATGACTTTATCTTTCACTTTGTTTGTGCGAGATTTTTGTTTATGTTTCCAGCTTTCCTGGGAATTCACCGAGATTCTTTTCTCTTTTGTGGCTTGTGTGTGCGGTTGAATTGGTCGGTTTTCATTTTCTGGCCCGTTCGTGGGTCCTAATCACGTGCTCTGTTCGCCGTAATTATACCTTAGAGTGTCTTCCGATTAAGACCTCGCCGTAGAATGTGACTAAACTTAATTTGTGCAATATAAGAGGTATTTCGGTATTTTCGGTATTTCGGTATGTTAAATGCATTTTTACATTTAAGGATAAACAGGGAGAATTAAATCTAAATTAGTCATTTTAATTTGATTTTCAATTTATTCATTAAAGAGATCTTTGAGATATTAAACAGAAATTTATGACATTTTTATTGTTATCACTTATATTATTTTGATAACAATTCCAAGACTTATTTCCAAATATTGCACATGGTTTTAAAATCTTATAAATTTTAAAAATTGTTTGCTTTATATTATTCTTCATTCTTTGTTATTCTTTTGATTTTATAACCCTTTTTCTTCCATTATAAAACTTAACTTTACTAATTGTAATTAAGTTGAAGCTTGTACAATAGACGCCCTAAGATTGATTTCAACAAAAGAACAGATAAACCCTCTAAAATGCCCTTGATTATGAACTTAAAACGCCACCGATACGATCTAGTAATAATTCTAGCTGTCAGGTTTGGTTTTTCTCTGTTCAGACAGTCAGTGTCTACTAAATGCTGCAATCAAGTGCCACGAAAATATAACGAAATTTTGATTAGCACAATTAAATTATTACATGCCACAAGAGGCGGCAATTACAGATGGAGGCGGGGGAGGAGTGGCAGGTGCTGGGAGCTGGAGATGGATGTTTGCCGCCAGCTGGTAGTGACCCACGCGATTTTGGGGGGAATTCCAGACAGCCAAAGCCAAAAACCACAAATGAACGACATTAGTTACACTTTGATGGCGCAGCGAGGGAAGGGAAAATAATTAACAAATTAAACGAACAAATGCCCCGAAAAGAGATTGGAACGCATCTGCAAGTCGAGCGTTGGAAATTATGAAATTGTCGTGCGGCAACAAAAGAACAAGAATCTCTATCTGCTGGATAGAACACGCTAATTGAGGTTTGGATTCGGTATCCGAGGGATGGCCATTCGGTAAGTTTACACAAGCTAATTGTTATATGACCTCTTGGAACTTGTGAAAATCTCTTCATCATCATCATCATCGCGGGTAAATGTGTAGGTACGAACACGCACTTGTCAAAATATATATAAGCCCAGAAAGAAAGGCATTAAAAATGCATTTTGACAGGTCTTACCTGGAGATGGACATGGACATGGGCACGGGTTCTACCTGTTGGCAGAGTTTGCGGCTTTGATCGATAATCGCGGCCCACGCAAAAGTGTCCGTCACGCTAAGACCTAATGGCATTACAATACACCATCGCACTCTCGTCCTGATCCGGGACTAGTTTTTGCGGTCTGGACAAACAGAAACCGCGACTAGGATGGGATTGCGATTGCTAGGCAGCTGGACCGACCATCGCTTATCCCTTAATGGGCTTTTGTCTGCGACTGCGACTGCGCCGGCAAATCCCCTCAAGTGCAACCGAGCTGCATCAGATTAGAACAGGTTCGCCATTGTCCACCGGACAAATAAATCCAAATTTTAATGCTCTTGGCTGGCTAAAAAGTTTGCCGGAATTTTCGGTGTCCCATCTCTCTGCTAATCGCATTGACTGAAAAGTTGCCTCTAAGCCGCGTGTTGTTTCTAACTTTGCAATTAAAATCCGGCAAAGCCTGAAGCCCGAACCCGCACTTCACACTTCCACGCTGATGGATTTCCAGGGAAAACTGTCATCAAACAGGGTAAATCTACCCCACCCTTTATAATTCCATATTCGTCTGCATTTGGGTCCAGAGATCGCCTGAATTTCGATAACAACTTGTCACAATTCTGACAAGTTACTGAAGTCTGCCTTCCACTTCTCCATTCTCCGCCGAATGTTCTCCGTTCTAATGAAGAAATTATCTATAATGATACGCGGAAAATGCAGTGTCTGAAAATGAAATAATTGTTCGGTTGTGATAAAAATCAAATTATGTGGAAACTGAAACCTGCTGCAGACCAAGTGAAAAGGGTATGCGTTCGAGGGTTCCCCCGAAATAATAGCTTACACAATGATTATGAGAATGACGTATTATTTTATGATAAGCATGTGAAATATTTGATGGATTTATTACACAAAAATATGGTATCGCATGCAGAGAGGGGTTAAGAGATGTGTGTGCGTGTTCAGGATGTGTCACTCAGGAGCAGGTGGAGTCAGTCTCAGATCCGGCGATTGGACAGGTGAAGGAATTAAATGCCATTCTGCGATGTGTGGTGATATGTTCGCACGGAGTTGTGTGACTTGTAAAATACATTTACTTACATAATTAAAAGAAGCTTTGTGAAATTAAAGGGGAAATAAGTATAAGGGTAAGAATGATAATAAATTACTGGTAAAACAATACTTATAAATATACAAATTATTTGGTAGGATAACTTAAGCCCCGAAAAAATCGAGCCGATTTTCGTTATTTTTTATCAAAACTCCGGAAAATAATGGCCTCGTTAACTTCGTTATAAAATTTAAAATCGATTGACACTCAAATCTAAACAAATTCATTTATTGACTGTTTTAGCAAAAAATCTTAATGTAAGCCCGTATAAAAAAAGTTATATGATAGTTTATTTTCTAGACTGTGCCTCGTATTTTGGCTCTGTTGGACTGAAAAAACGCTTTAAGAAAATTGATGTCCAGAATCCCGGTTAAATGGCATTTTTAAGTGTACTGGTCTGGCTTAAAAACCTGTGAGATTCAACCTAATATCCTAGCATACTTTGTGGATAGGCAGCAACCCCATTTGGGGCTGTCAATCGATTTTACTTTCAATTTCCCAGAATTCAGCCACTGAAAGCTGCATTTATTGGCAGCTGGGCCAACAGGTGCATTCGGCATGCTTAGCCATTCCGCTCATAACCACAACTGTCGGCAATTGCATCTGCCGGAGGTTTCTTTTCGCCACCCTGGGCTCACTCCTAACCAAAAACCTTACCCTGGCCAAGACCACGTTCTATGGTGTGTCAACCACTTGGAACAGCTTGACAGAAGCGCTTCATGTTCATGGAATCGAATGGGTGCCCGAGAGTGTTTGGAGAGCTAAAAGCATGTTATCAGCCATCTGTGTGTGTTTACATGCGTATCAAAGGCGAGCACGCAGCGCAAACCTAATCAATATGCTCGTCATTTGCGCCAAGTTACATTTTCCTTTTAACCGAGTACGTGTCAACGGTTCTTGGCCGGGCTCAAAGCCAGGCCAAATAGCGAACAAAAAAAAAAAAGGGAGAGACACGCACCCAAGGACGTTGACAAAGAGCTAGAGCCTCTGGCATTGTGTCTTTGATATTTTTGGGGCATTAAACTTTGATGAGTTATCGCACGACGAGTGACGGCCGTACCCGCACTAAATAATTATTTTTACTTTTTTTTTTTTTTTTTTGAAGTGCAAGGTGTCTCTGGAATTTCCAAGTCCCTCCCGAGCTGCCTAATTTATGTTCATGACCTCTAATGGCCGGGCATCTCGCAGCCAGCGCCATCAAGCAAATTGCCCCGGCGAGCGTGTGGCTGTATGCACATTGAATTTTGATACGGATAAGGATAAGTTTAGGTTCTCCCACAATGCGTAAGATTAATTGATACATGTCCATTTCGTGTTGACAAGCTCTGTGAATCTGGCCACAAACGAAAGCAGCAATAAAAGGTACGAGCGGGGCCAAAAATAAATGATGCACAATAAGGCCAGGACACTTTTATCGCTCCCTGTTGATGATAAACAATCTGAGTCCGAGCCATAGAAACAACAACAACGGGGGGGCGTTGGGGCGGGGCTCCTTTGTTGAGTGACATATGTGTGCGTGGCTGTCCGCTGACTGCTCATCCATTTGACTGCTCCTCCGGGTGTCCCATTTACGTGCTGGGTTGGTTCCCTCGACCCCACTGCATCAACTATCTATCAATCAGCATGCCGAGCTTTTAGCATTACAATAGACATCCTGGCCATTGTACTCGCTTCGATTTTCAGGACTGTTTCGTTACCGGATTTGCTGGAGTTCGATTCGACGCCATCGAATCGCCTTTACGGTTTAATTACAGCGCTTGAGATGCGGCCTATGCGGCGTATACTTGATGTGCCAGCGACTGCCATGGTGCGCCGTTCAATCAAAAGCCTGTCATGCTGGCCGCTCCGAAGCCTTGCAAAAACTTTGTGTGCAAGCCAGGGCGTAATGAAAACCCCATGGCCACGCCCACCCACCCACAATCCACGCCCACTTAATTAGTGCCCCAGCTCATTGCCAGCCATATCCCGCTGAATCGCTGGCTTGATTGTTTTTGGGGTTTGACCCATTTGCGGGAATACAAAACAAAAGACAGGCAGGTCGGCCTGGCCTGGCCACACGAAATCGCCGTTCCATTCCAGTGCCACCCAACCAGGCATCCAACCCATCCAACCCATCCACCACCCACCACCCACTCAACCATTCCCATTTTCGATGCATTTGCAATGGTCATTGACATTGTGTCCCTTTCGTGCAACTAGCTCATAATTAAATTAATTAAATTCAATAGATGCAAACGGCGACGGCAGGGGGCAGAGGTCATAATTACGCCCTGTTGCTTTACAACGGCCACCACAACAAGCTGTAAGCCCCTAACGAGCTGACAATTTTCACCACCCCCTGGAACGTTAGCTTCCAATTGAAAATGTCAACTGGCTGCAGCGAAGGCAAAAGGGCGAAAAGCCCCCAGAGACACTCAAGTTCCTCCAGCGGACTCAGGAAGCTGCCTACACAAAGACAGTGGGCTAGGGATATAAGTAGTCACCTTTTAAAATTAGAAAGCAGATTACTAAAAATACTACACTTTAATCATTTTTGAGGTTCTAAACTAAATCTCAGTAAATTAAGATATTTTTTGAGTAGACTAGTTCTTGTATTTCATGAATTAAGGCAATAAATATATTGTTAGACTTATAATTATATAATTGGAAAAACCTTAACAATTTCTTTATCCTTTTGGATAAAAAAGTATATAGTTTTCATTTAAAGAGACCACTTAAAATAAATATACGAGTATATCACATCTATCTATTAAATAAAATATTTTTCAGAGTTTTTTCCGAAAAGGAACACATTTTAAGAGTCATAACTGAACCGAATATGTCCTTTTGGCTAGTTTCACCGAATTTGTTTTCATCAAGTGGCTGAAAAATCAGAAAATCCTTTCATGGCAAATTTTTGAAAAAATCTTTTGAGAAAGGAGGTACCTCCAATTTGCAGCCCATTGTGCGTGGCTATCTGTGCTATCCGGCTGTTGCACCTCCGCAGCGCACAATTATCGACTGGGGGCAGACATTGGAGGATAGTGGGGCCGACTGGCTGGCCGCAACTCACAAATTGGCAATTTGACTTGATCCAGTCCCCCGGGTCCGAGCCACGCAATACCGCACTGCTGGATGCCCGACGACGTCAATAAGATGATGATTTAGAGCACGGAAATTGTTGTCGCGAAGTCGGGGTAAAGTCGAAAAGCTGAGGGTGGGTGCTGAAATGACGATGTCTGGAAATTTGAGCTCTTGTTTTCGCCCGGTTTCATAAAAAACACATTAATTCTAATTGGCAGCAATTGCATTGAACCGCCCGGTGAGTCCGCGTTTAGTAAGTCTAGCCCACTGACTCACACAATGGCTGAGCCAAACACCCATCCTCGTCACCTCATCACTCCCAACATCAGTGTGAGAAAGTGATGAACTGGTCAAAGAAAGAGTGGGACCCTTCGGCTGGGTTTGTTTGCCTTTCGGTGCGCGCGGCAAATGCACAAAAGGTAACACAGAAATATAGTTACACTAAAATTTAGCGGCAGTTCAATCGTCGAACAAACAACGTTTCTGTCGGCCCTTGTGTGTCCTCCCAATTCTCGCCTGCCCGCTAATTGTCCGTTGTCTGTTGCCGGGCCAAATGCGTGCACTTTGTTTTAAGTGCAGCCGATCTCTGGCCATCGGGCCAAGGCTGAATTTTGGTATCGGATTCGGTTCCAGCGTGAAAATGTGAAAATTGTGGCGGCTGCACGATGCAGCGCTTAAAATTCGATGTGGGTTAAAGTTTACTTTGGATGTGGAAATATTTTAAAAAATTTGTTTAAATGATTTGAGCATTTTCACATTTTAGAGATTTTAATTGAATTTTATATATACTTGTATTTAATGAAAAACTATTTAAAATAACCAGAAAATCGTATATATTGCCCTATATGATAAAAAAAATTATTTTATGACATTTTTGGATTACCAATAACTATTTTAACTTAATAGTTAAAGTAAAAGCCAAAACAGTTTTTAAATAATGTTAGTGTATATATTTCAGCATAGGATATTTGCATATAATAACATTTACTAAACTAAATTGTCAAATTAAAATTTATAAAAATGCATTTTGCCTAGCTTCTACAGTAATACTTACTGGTTACCATTTTCGAAACAAAGAAATTAATTTTCGCGTTCCCCTTTGATTTTAAACTTTGTGCAAGTTTAGCTCATTTCAGTTTTGCGAAGCGCAAAAATCAAAGTGAAAAAGCGGCGCTGCACTTAAAGTTTCAACCGCAAAGTGTCAAAGAGTTGGACACTTGAAACGGAGCACTTCTTCACCCACATGGAGCCGCATTAACATTTGGCCTCTTCTAAGGAATTCCGCCTGGTTTTTGGAGGGGATGGGGATGGGCATGGCTTAGTGCGATGGGGTAGACATGCGATAATTAATTGCTTCATTACCGCGGCGAGTGGAAAGTAATGCAAAAGAACCGCAAATGCGCAAGTTGGGAGAAATGGGTGGAATTTCGGTGGTAGGGGGAGGGGGAAAGGGGGCTGGGTGATGGACAGCCATACAGCGAGAGTTTGACAGGCCAGCTAATTGAATTGTCTTCTGCTCTGCGGCGTGGATTTTAAAATGTGTGGCTATCAAAAAATGAAATAAAATTCGACCACAAAGACCGAAAGCCGCAAGAAAAGAAATATTAACTCGGTCGGCGGCTATTTTAAAAACGAATGAACCGAAAGCGGGAAGAGAGCTACGAAATAGTTTTGAAAATGTTTTCAAATTATTTTAATGCCCCGCCGATGATGATGAACTAAATGTCGGCTGTTGGCCCAACAAGAGAACAACAGCGACCCACTCCGCCCCTCGCTAATAGTGTCAACAGTTTAATGATGAGCCACCGGCTGTCACTTTTGGGGCCGTGTGCCGTTAAGTACTCCCGCCCCCTCCCTTTCGGCCATGTTCCTGCTCCGAACAGCTGTCAGTGGCGAAGTGACAGCCCCGCTTTGCAGATGGCGGCCTGCGAAGATCAGCAACCGGAAGGCCAAAATGGGAACGCGGAGGGGGGAGCACGCTTAATGGGGAATCTGTTAAGAAGATCTTGGGAGTAGGAATTATAATTATAAGTTGTATATTTTTATCAAGTCCGTCTTTTCATTTCTATGCAAATTACTACTTCACTTATGAAGCTATTTCTGTAGATAATATATAAGTTGTAACGGGACGAATGGGTCTTCTATATCATAAAAAGGAGACCAAAAACCTGCACTTCAAGCCCATAATTAATTAATTAATTCTCCAAAAATGTGTATCTAAATCTTGGTAAATATTTTTGGGTCGATTTTTGGTCATTTTTATGATGTTACCCCCTTTCCAAATTTTTAACAATGGCTTTGCAGAAATTGACCAAAAACCTGCAGTTTTAAACCCATAACTTTTCTTACAGACATCCGATTTTGAAGTGGCATACATCTAACTGATAGTTTTTATTTTTGGGTCGATTTTTCATCTTTTTCAACCCCTTTCCTAATTTAAAAAAATGTCTTTGCAACAAAGTGACCTAAAAGGTGCATTTCCAAGCCCATAACTTTTCTTACAGACATCCGATTTCAAAGTGGCTTACTTCTAAATGATTGTGGTCTAATTTTCTAAAAATATGTGTATTCAGATTGATTTGTATTTTGGGGGTCGATTTTTCACTATTTTCCAAATTTTCGAAAATGGCTTTGCAAAGAAGTGATCAAAACCCGGCACTTTTAAATCCATAACTTTTTCTAAAGACATCCGATTTTAAAGTGGCATACCTCTAAATTATTGTGGTTTGATTCTCTTAATATGCGTTGTTTTGGTTTTTTTTTACCCTGCATAACGTACTATAATTTCGGTCAAAAGTTTTCCACGCAGTTATGGGCACATTTCTGACGGCATAAATTTATTCAATATGTTTTATAAGATATATTAAAGAACACCTGTGAGTTTCGAAAGACTAATACCACTATTCCCTTTAGTACGCATTGAATAACCCTCGATCATTTCCTTGAGATCTAAACCACAGCCCAGATCTTCAACATCTGATTCCTCGCAACCATCTGTGCCACAAAACCGCACATTTGCTGGCCGCTCAGCCCTCAATCTCTTCCATTAAATCTCGAGATCCCACATTTGCCTATCGAGGAGTGTGTGGCCAGCAGGGCTAACCTCAAATAGGAGACATCGGGACAGCTTACCCACCATGTGTGATAAGTCCTAGCTAGTACACGCAGATAGCCATCGGAGGTAGAAATCCTCAGGAGGCTGACACCTACAACGAAATCTGCACATGTTGTAAAACGAGGAGAATTAAAGGGAAGAGGATGTGGAAAAGGATGAGGCGGTATTGCTTGCGTGTATGGAGAGCAACAGATCCGATCCCTGTGCTATATACATATACTATCGCCAGCCTGGGATCGCGGTGTGTATGCTGGATCTAGATAGCATCAGGTTGGGTTTCTCCGACGCACATGTGGAAGCCCAAATTGCGTTGTTAAAATGCGAGAGGCGTTGACAATGGGCACAAACACACAAACACACACATGCTGGGGTTAGAGTCTAGGCCCAGGACTTGTTCCTGGCTCGTTTACAAAGCCAAACAATGAACACGGCCTTATCGAGATGGGCCTATGAGGCGACTTGATAATCGATCGCTGATAGCCCTCTCCAGAGGAAGCAGCTGCCTCCGTTCCACTTGGTTCACTCGTTCACAAACTCAGCAGTTCAGCGCCAAAAATCTGTTGACCTTGATCGAGGTGTGAGCTTGCTCCACATACCCTGTAATTACCGGCCAGCAGGTGTCAAAATAATTAGGCGCCTACTTAGCCAGTCCAAGTCCCAGTCCCAGTTCCTGTCCCCTTCGAATGGAGAGCTTTCGAGCCTTCGATGTCGGAGCAATTACCGATGATTATCGTCAACACCTTGCACTCAAGGTGTCAAAATGTGCGCAGGGCATCATGCAAAATGGCAAACGGCACTAAAGCCCCGAATGTAGAATGCAGAATGCCGAAACTCCAATTCCCGGCCCGCTAATTATGTGAGTCTGGCCAACCGTCGACGGTCCGACACTCAGTCACTCAAAGTCAGCGAAATGCAGTCCGGAATTATTTTCAGCAAGTGTGAAGTTGATAGTCGGGCACGTCCATTAATCATTTGGTTGTTAACAAGGCACTTGATGGCAGTGACAGACCCCGCTTTTCGGTCTGGTCCCTCGGTTTTCTGTCTTTTTCTGCTCTTGGGTGCGAACTGCGAAACTCAAACTGCGCTCCAAATCTGTCTTTGACTTATCCGCCTAATGGCATTAGCTGTACAGGAGATCAAAGTGGGTTCCTAATTGCCCAGAGCTTGGGTTTCTTGCCTGAGTCATTCATATGAAGGTAACGTTCTCATGAGCCGAAAAATATTATGTTCACTCGTCATTATTGATCTTATAATGACAATATGATTCCAAGAAATAACTCCTTCGCTTTGTATATTGCCAGAAAAGAAAGAAAGTATTGAGTTAAGAGTAATGATTTAAGACGGTTTTAAATTCATAATATAGGTCTTGCTTTACTTTGTTTTGTAATTCATTTTGTAATTATAAATCAAGAGAACAACAGAGAGTAAACTAGTATTGCTATTCATTAATATAAGTAGCAAAATATCTCATTTAATTTCTGCAACTTTGATCGTGAGAAACAAATACACTTTTTGTTTGTCTTTGATAAAGAATTTATAAATATATATTAATAATTATTATATTTAGTCACGTATTAAGAGCAAAATCGAATGTAAAGCAGTAGCTTAATTCATATCAGTAGCAAGATATCCCATTGAATTTCTGCAAATTCGATCACAAAAAATTCCCCCTACTTGTAACTGCAGTTCTAATGATGAGAAATGACTCATATTAGATTCATAATCACGATAAAGCCAGGATTGATTAGGGCTCTTTAAAAGCCACGAATTGAACGGCCATAAATAAGACAATTAATGATAAAACACTGAGAGGTGCCCAGTAACCTCTTTTCGAGTTATTCGAGCCCGGTTACCCACTTTCTCCCTATCTTAGTGCAAGTATCGCGCCTTTGTCTGGTTCGTTTGCCAGTTGTGCCAACTAACCCAGTGAGTTGCCGGCCGAGCAGCCTGATTAATGTTTATGGTCACACCTCTGGGATGCAGCAGCATCATTCGCAGCAGCGGTTTTGCAGAAGAGGTGCCAAAATTTTACACCTGCAACGCACGCAGAATCGCAAGTCAGTGGCAGGAGCTGCAATCTGCCCGGGGATACAAGTCGCAACGGGAAGTCGTAAATAAAAATTAGACAACCTGCGCACAACATATGATTTGGAAACAATTTTCTAACACCAGCCGAGGAGTGGGAATGGGATTGGGCATGGAAATGGAAATGGGATTCAGAATGGAACCCAGTTCCCTTTCGAGTTTCATGCTGCAGGTGCAGTTACAGTGGTTGATTGGCGTCATTTAACGCTGCGTGAGTTGGCCCAAAAGGCGTCTGATCTCCTCTACCACTATTACCACTATTCTAGGCGTGAACTGGAGATCCAGGGGCAGGCGGCCTGCCGAGAAACAAACGCAGCAGGATCTGGCACCTCGAATCGAGCGGCAGCAACTTTTAACTGCCTCCGCTGGTCGGGTTGCCAAAAGTGTTCACCTAAATTATAGGTTCGCTTTTTGGTTAATTAAAAAGGTTCAGCCGGTTGCCGGCGCCGTGGAAGATGATGATAATGATGAGGGATATCCTTGACCAACACCTTGGGTTGCCGGTTCTCAGCTGGCTGTGATACGGCGCCGGGGGGCAATTAAAGTCTTGTTATAGAGTGTAATAATCGTTTATGAGGCCTGAGATGCCAACGCGTAAGTGAAGCTCCTTAGGCTCTATGAGATTGGAAGGGAAATACACCAAATTATCGCATTACATGTTGTTGAAGATTAAGTTTTGTAAATAAATCATTTTGGTACAAAACATAACGTGATAAAAATATTAATTCAAATAATTAACAGTTGATATCCTTAAGAAAATCAGGAGTAAATATATTTTCTTTATAATTGTTGTATCATTATTATTTAAATAGTCAAAAGTAACAGCTAAATTATTTATTTTTTTATTTAATCTTTCCCCATAAAATCCTCTTAAGAATTCCCTATTTAAGGAAAAAATTAATAAGTATTTTTCTTTAAAATCAAGTTTAAATCAATGATTCACATTGGAGACATCAAAAGAGCATGAAGTGATCTTATTTTTCTCCTTGCAAAGTACTTGGTTCTTTGTCAAACCGTGGTGCAATTAGTGATCTTCGGCATTTGCGAATCATGTCGGCAGCTGGCAGCCGATGATCTTCACAAAGAGATCCGCTCGTTGCGATGCCGATTTGCTTTCTGGCCAAAACACTTAAACCGATGACAATCGTGGAGCACTTAGAGCTGTCTCAGTTCGCGTAAATTGATATTTTCCACGCTTCAAGCTAGCTCAGATCCTAGAAGATCCCAGAAGATCCCAGAAGATTTGAACAAAGAGCTGGATGGGCAGACGAACTGATTTCCCGAGTCTAACCACGTCGAGCAACGAAAAGATGACATAGAGAAGTATTCCTCGTTCTTCATTACAGATCTTAATCGCATCTGCAGCCCATCCTACCTGTTCCAGCGGAGATAACCACAAATTGTTTGCCGAGCCCTGTTTTCGATGTTTTCAATATTTTTCTCGTGCGTCTCGCTAGATTCTCATCAGCATGCATCGTCGTCCTTCGGCCCTTTTGCCTTTTGGGCCATTGTCAACGGCTCTTTGTCAACCCAGTGGACCCAGTGTCTTTTCCGAGGGCTGGCTCACGTACGGGACCAACCGCCAAGATTGCCCAGGTCTTTGTTCTAGCAGATATCGATCATTAGATAGTTGCCCCTACCATTGTGCCCCTGCCCCTCCCATTGTGCCCCTGCGCCAGCCCTCAGTTTGTTTTTCCACGCACACAAAGTACACACACACATCTCGATGTGTCCCCCTGTGTTCTACGTGTGTCCTATGTCATCAATTATTATGTAAGTTTTATGTGTTTTCCCCGACTCATTTCCCCGCACGATGGACGGTTTTCCCGGGTATTCGTGGAATCTGTCGCAAGCCTCCCAGGACCATTGACTCTGATGATTAACTGGAAATATTTTGGGGCGTGTATGTCCACTCTCCCGGGTCGCAATGTTGTGATAAGATGTTGATTTGGGGCTTTGCATTGTTAATGGAGCGTTTGCATCCGAAAGTTGCTTGGCGTTCTGTGAAGAATTTTTCGACTATTCCCAATTACAAATTATTTCAGTAAAAAATTTTTTGTAAAAATTTTAAATTCTTTTTTTTTAATTATTATTTTATTAATAAGTCTTGGGAAGAAAAACATGAACACATAAAAATGATTTATAAAAATAAATGAAAATTTTTATTTACGGTAAATGCCGAAAAAACTGTAAATAATACGATAACAATAAGTTATTCTTTAATAATAACATGATATGTAAGCTTTATTTTAAAATTTCAAAACTAAATAAATATTTTTAAATATTTTTTAAAGTATTTACCGTTGTATATGGTCCCAATTTTGTTCTATGTAAATAAAACTTCTATAAATAAAGTAATAAAAAATTATGTTTTGATTTCTAGTAAAATATTATCTTGTAAATATCGAGGCCAAAATAAAGATTATAGAACATTATACTAAGGAATTATTTCCACCGTATACTTATACTTCTCAGTGAAATACTATCTCTTGATATCTGTTGACTATCTGGGCGAAAACTCGTTTTAACGTACTTCCTTAGGGACTTTTCTCTGTCACAATATGGCAAATGAACTTCTGAAAGCACAGACCCCTTCAAACTCGATCCCGTTTGCGTGTAATCGATGCAAATTATCAGCTCGCCCGATAAACTGTTAAACAAACTCCTTAAGTGCTGCCCCTGACCTAACTGTACTCGGTCCGAGTTGGACATGGACTGGGAAATTGAAAAGTGATACCATTAGTGCGGCCAACTACTTGGCATGTGTGCTGGTGTTGGTGTTGGTCGGAGTATCGTATCGGTATCGTGCAGCATGCAACACGTGCTCGAATGAATTATGGCCAGAAAAGTTTTTAGCTTTAATATGCCAGCGAGTGAGTGACCATCGCAGTGCCCCCACACCACCCGGAACCCCTGTGGGCCATCTTCCTGGCCATCTCGGTCTCTGGCTAACGAACAGAATGTTTGCACGCTCTGGGCCGCAGTGGAGTATCTGGAGTATCTGGACTATCTGGAGTATCTCATAAGTAGCGCAAACGAAGCTCTTACGCAATGGCATTATGGCAGCGGACCTGCCAATGTCATATAGATGGCTCTCGAACTGGGCAGCCGGTGCCGTCGTCAATAATAAATAAATATGTGTCTATGCTGTGGCATGCCAGGACACTTGAGATGTCCGCTCCAACTTTCCCCGGGCGAGGGGGCAGGTAAGCAACTATTACACTCCGTCTGCGGGCCAAACAAAGGGGCAAAATAATATAAAACCCACAAACGAATGGGACAGAGGAGAATAGAATTTTATTGCATAACCGTTTTGTGGCCAGCACACGGTGGTCCCTGTAATAAGGACATCAGAGCCCTTGACTCCCTGACATCTCCCTACAGAACGACTCGACTTGGCCGGCGTACTAATGATGACACACATTTCGTATCTTGATCTCCTCCAAGGACTGCGACTCGGATGCTTGTCAAAATAAATTGAAGCACATGCTTAGGCGCTGCACAATGGCATTAACATTGTGATGTGTACTGGAACTGGACCAGCAGCTCCACTGGATTTGAGCCACAGAATGTGGGCGTTGACAAGGACTATCGGCGGTTATGATCTCGACTCGAATAAATTGTTGGCACTGGCTTACGGGAATGGGGCGTACAAATTGGCTGCTCAGGAGTAGAACCTCCACCAGAACCAGGACCCTTTTCCATTTCCCGATCCACTACCGTTTGGCAGCTCAGTTCGCAGGTGCTCCAGCTACCGTGGGCTAATGCACCTGCAGGGCCCTTTTCGAATCCTTTTTAATGAACTTCGACGAGGGTTTCTGTTTGCTGGGCAGTTGATTACATCTCCACCCACATTATGTGGAGTTCAATCAAGCTGATTAGGGCTTGTTTCTCGGGATTCACAAGATTTGTCATAGCTCTTCAAACGAAAGAAGCAAAACTTGAAGTTCAAAACTGTTGCTGTCGTGTATGCTTAATTATTTCATCAACGCTCGACTTGTGTTTAATTTTTGATTGATTATCCGCCCTAATTTGTCCCGAAGAAATGCAAAACAGCAGGGCATCTAAAACACACAAACAAGATTCAAAACATGTTGATGAACGAACGAGTGGAATACAATTTGAAACACAGATGTTCCGGCAAGTGCAATTGGCCAAGTGCAGCCGTTGCGGGGGCGTTTAAGTTTCCAGCAAATAGATAATAAATCATAATTCACAGCTGAGTGGAAACATCAAAACAAAAATGACCCGCGCATCGACATTTTTGGGCTTATTGAAAGTTCTGCAGCAGAACGAGAACCAGAACAGCGATTCCGTAGAGTTCTTTTCAAATGTCAGAAATTAAGTTATGACAGATGGCCAGTGGCCGCCCCTCCATCTCCATTTCCATCCACAGCCGCATCCACATCCACATCTCCATCCCGCTGGTCAGCTGTCAACTCATCCGCTGCTTTACAACTTTGGGCGCGTTCATAAATTTTTCAGAAAGCTCCATTCATTTCTCATTTAAAGGGCGGTCCCCATATATAAAACGTATCCGAAAGGCAACAGCAACAACAACAACAATGGCAGCGGCAGTAACATGATGGATTAGTTTTGAAAATGGCCAGCGTTTTTCTACTTAGTTTGATATTCGATGTGGTTGGGGGAGTTGGTCGCTTTCTGGCTGATGATAATCGCATCGTTTTTGTGAAATTGAGCTGTGAACTTGGTTCTCCCTGTTCGTTTGTTTGGTGGTTTTCAAATGTGTAAGATGATGATCCGATATCATGTGGGAATGGGCTAAATGAAATTGACAATGCAATTAGAGATCATTTTTGGATTTGGGGGCAACGAACTAGGCTAATTATGGAAGAGTGATATTGAAAAAAGTATTCAATTTATTTAATAAAGAATTGGTTTTTTTTTCCACTTTGGACTTTATTTTTAGAGAGTTAAAATTTATTCAAGTAGACAATTTTAAATTTGAAAATATTTTTAGGAAATAGACTAATTTCTCATCGCATAAACTGTTTTATCTAAAGCATATATGTTTTACCTAATTTAATATAATATAATTATTATTTTTAAGAACTCGCCAGATGGAATCGTATTAGAATCAATACTGAATTCCAATTGATACCATCTTTTACGATTGTTCTAATATTTTCCAATCAGTTTTACAAGAAATCGCACCTGGCGGAAATTAAAAGAACTAAAATTTCTTCGATTCTGGATAGTGTTGAATTTATAAGAAAGGAATCATAGGTAATTAAATATATAAAGTTTTATTTATATCGATTAAAAGATTGATCTTTTTATTAGGCTTTTAAATTCCCAGACTAGATTCCCCAAAGAAAACACTCTTAAGTGTCTTATGAGTTGTGCCAGGCATTTTATCACTTCAGTCAGACCGTATAATTGAACGTAAAATCGGCGAAGCCAAGCAAAACGGGAGGAGCAATGCAATTGCACATGTGGCTGCCACAATTGGTGACAACTATTTGCACAGTCGAATAACTGAGGCGTTCCCGTTTTTGTTGACTTAGGCACGCGGCCAGATGCGGATGACAAAATGTATGCACTGCCACAAAAGTCCACGATACCCCTCGTTTTAAAAATATACTAAAATAAAAGCATTTGAAACAACAATTAGAGGGGCTAGGACAACAAAATATATGCTAATTAGCCAAGGGAACGAAGACATTTGGCCGAAAAATTCTGCCGAGGGCGTTTACAATTAAAAATGCAAAAGTGTTGTAAAAATTAAACAGCTCAAATTATTGTTTTCAGAGGGGAAAACGTTTAGATTTAGGCTCGCAGCGATTAAGGCAATTAGGCATTATGCTAATTTGAAGGCACACCCCGCCTTGTTGAATATATCCCACTCATTCGTAGTTCAACTTCCGGACCAAATCCAAGTTTAGTTATTACTTTTTTTGGTTTCCGCTTGGGGTCCACACTCGCAGCGAAGTCTAAACAAGATTTATGTTGGAGTTCAATTTTTAATATGTTTTCATTTTTTTCGGTCACTCCAAAGATTCTCTTTTTGGCCATATAATTGCTTCCAAAGGGGTTTTTCGGTTTTCAGTTTCGGTTTTCGGTTCTCGGCCTTTCGCTTTGGTTTTTGGGTTTTGCGTCGAGGTGTGTCTGCATTTTTATTTGGAGCACTTCAAAGTGTTCCGCTCTTTTGTCTCTGCTGGTTGCTCATCCTCCACAGTACGCGGCGATATTTTAGTTATTTTTCCATATTTATTTTCTGTACCGCTGGCCAGCAAACAAAACAAGAACAACAACGGCGGAGGCAGCAACACACATAATTAGTGTAATTAACGCTTTTTGGCTGAGTGCGTGCAGAAAATTGTGTGTGAAAGTGCGTGGCGCTCAAGAGATGTTTTTCCGTTTGTATTTCCCCCGATTCTCGTTTCTCCAAGCGTTTGTTTTTCCATTTTGAGGGTTCATTCAACTGATTTATGTGTTCTAGGCCATCTTCGGTTGCTGCCTGCACTCGTTTTCCGTGTGTGTTAATTTGTGAATAATCTGTGCTGCACGATATGCAAGCGAACGGTATTCGACTAACCGTAATTAGGCAAGGCTATCGCTGTTGGCCCAATCACTTGGCAAATAAATAGAGCGATAGAAGATAGTTCGGTGGCCAGGGAAATCGAACGACTCCCGCCGAACAAGTCGCAGCTGTTTTCTGTCATCGGGGAATACGACTAATAGCAGCCCCATATATATTAATGCCCCAACGTCCAGGCGACAATAATGGCCCCTGGTGAGAAATAATTAAAAAGTGGAGCGGCGACAAGGAGGAACCCTATTTCGGGGACGACAAATATTAATTGCATATGAGTCCCGAGGAGCTGTCGCAGACATGAAAATGAGCAGCAATTAATATGCGTACTGCATATTACTTTCCCGCTCCCCGGATTCTCCAACCCAACTGAACACTCAAAACAATTTGCAGCCAAGTCGCAGTGCTGCTCTAAACGAAATCTAATTTACAGTAACAACGTGCACGCTGGCTCTTTGGAAAGAATTTCCCTTTTTGTCGCAACTGTTTTCCATTTTTCTATTTTTCCCTTATTTCATATTTTGTGTCTTTCTGCGGCAGCCAAATGCGATGGCACCATATCATGGCTGAGTGTCATAAGTTTGACAGCACACAATTTACACGTTGATGGAAAAGGATACTGGGGATACGGAATACGGAATACAGATACAGATGCTCATGCTGATGCAGATACGGATACGGGATGAGTTCGAGCGGTGGGGTGCACTGAGGCAATAACTTACATTGCGTTTTTGTCAGGGAAACATTACAAATTGAACCAAGGAACTAATGGCTTATACAAAAGATTTGCAGGAGATTTCTAACTTCCATTTAAAATAGTATTCAAATCTTTAAAAAAGGATATGTATTAAAATCTTTAAAAAGTATCTTTTTAATATATGTTGATTTGTATATCTAATCCTTTACTATCTTTATCAAGTTTTGATCATCAAATTGACAATTATTCAGTTCCCATTAAATCTATAACATTTGGGTGATAAGTTTTTTTTTTAATTTATAATTTTTAATTATAGTTTTTATAGATTTTCATTTTAGAAATATAACAGGCCTTTAATCTCACTATTCTTTTTTGATATAATTGCATGACTTAATTCCATTACTCACATATTATTGGCACATTAAAAATGTTACATAAAAAGTTTCGCATAATTTCGTAAGTATTTTTCCCAGTGTAATCGGGAACCCTGCGCTCGTCCACGCAAAGTGTGAAAACTCATTTGTATCAAATTTCCCATACGTGGAGCGCGGGACGTTGGGGGGATTTGGAAGGGAGCATCGCACACAAATTGATGTAATAAACTCTACGCGACGCGTGCGGCGCTGACAGGACAAACTTGTCGAACTGGAGACTGACGATGACGTTGCCCCGTGGGGGTGCAAATCCAATGCGTGGCGGCCTATATAGAGCCACCCCCGCGGACCCCCCGAAATCCACGCCCCTGGCCAGTACGTCACTCACAGAGTTTGACATTTTTGACACGGTTTGTAATTGACACTTGCACTTGGAAGAGCAGAATGTGTATCTGTATCTCCATTCCATCATCACGTGCATGGAAATGATTTATTTCATCACTTGTCTTGTTTGTGCCGAAAGACTTCATGTGCCTTGCCACACTGATTTTTCCAGAGAGTATCATCTGAAGTTGCCATCTTTACAATGGTAACTTTGTTACCATCATCATAGGGACTTCAAAGATTTGTCATCGATGCTCATTGAATTTGAAGTGGTAAACAACCTGAAACTGATATCGAAACAGAGGGGAAATGCAGCCCCTCAATTACCTATTTCACTTAATAAATACATAAAAAGAGGAGTTGCCATTTGCTGGTACATCCAGCTTCATTTAC
>JAYMZC010000202.1:0-48296 GCA_036346975.1 Drosophila prolongata | reverse complement strand
TTAATAATTAAAACCTCTACTTGGTTACAAACCAATACTAATCAAATATTGATAATTTCTCATATCCCAAAAGACATTATAAAAACTTCAATATTCAAAATTTTGCCTTACTCAAATGAATTTAATGACACATTAACAGAACCTTTAGAAGACAAATATTATTTTTAAAATAATCATATATTTTCATTAAACACAAAAGAAAGAGTTACAAATAAATGCATTAAAGAAATATTAAACCAAGCCAATGCCGAATGTAAATACACAAAAATGTACATATAAAAAATATGAAACAAATTATATAGAGCCATATATTATAATTACTTGGAACTTACAGACAACTATTTTAAACCAAACATGTATAAATCAAGCAATAGCTGTCGAAGGAAATAAAATCGTAAAAGCATTTAATTGTTCTGTACAAATAGAAGAAATCTTAATAACAAATACTATAATGGATTACACACAAACTATTTATGTTAACAATAATGTAACAATGATAGAACCACTGTCAATAATTGAAGCAAAAGATATAATAAGAATACATACAAGAAAAAATAACACATTTCAAATTATAATACTTACTATTTTAATTGTAATAATTATAATTTTAATTATTTACTTCATCTATAAATTTAAGAGTATTCCGAGAAACATTGTAATTAAATATAAAAATCAAAACAAAAACAATACTAAGAACCCAGAAAATCAAACAGAATTAAACAATATTGTACCAAATGAAAATACCCTACAATTAAACGAAAATACAACACAAACTAATATACCCACTCACATATACCCTAATATATCCGCCTGAGGACAGGCTTTTTTCTAATTGATGGGGAAGTAACATACCCACACCCACATATACACCACATAAAGTAACATACACACACACCCACATATCTACCACATAAACATATTACATTACGCATTTGTCACACCCAAAATCATCGGCTCCCAAGAGTCGCCAATTAATATAATCATCCTCTTGAGTTATAAACAAATGAAAGAACCCCAAATTGTCGGCTCCCACGACTGACCAATTAATGTAAACATCCTCTTGCATTATAAACAAATATCCCCAAACTCCAAAAAGCTTTTATCCCCCAATACTGTAAAATCGCAGACGCAGCTCAAACCTAGATCGCTCTCTTGCTCAGTGCTCTCATTTTGGACACTCTCAATTTATCAATAAAGTTCTTTCTCCCAATCGAAGGTTTGATAAGCGCCAGCTTAGTTTTTAAGTTTGAGTTTAAGTTGAATCTTGTAAGGAGCAGACCTATCTCTCCCAGTTCGCGTTTACACTATTTTGATAAATAAAAATTATATTTTTTTCAAAGTGTTAAATCTCGAATTTGTTATTATAAAGATGATGACTGCCCCCTGCCCTTTTCTCAAAGCCCAGCGGCTTGAAATCTTTGACGGGGTTTATTCGTCTGTGTTGCTGGTATAATTTAATTTTAATTTATTGTTCATTTATTGTTAAGTTTAATTTAATTTTAAGTTTTTAATTTAAAGTTTTAAAAAGAAATCAAAATGAGCCGCCGCTCAAATATTGTGGTACACAGAGTCAGAGAGAGAGAGAGAGACAGTACGAGAGAATGCATTCGGTGTTCAATGCTTGTGTATAATTTGTTGGAATTACTATTCCTTCTTTAGGCTAAAGTAACTTTTTTTAGAATTGACCTAGAGCTTCAGTAAAACCACCATATGAATCCTTAAAGTATCAGGATTCCCTCGATAAATTTTCATATTGCTAATTGACTTAGATCAGTGTTACTTGCATTTAGGAAAAAATTATGAAGATTCTTAGATTTTCAAAAAATCGATAAAAAATAGTAAACATTAAAATATCCAATATTAAATTAAATAGAATCTTTATTTTGTAGAGGACTAAATTTTGGCCAAAAATTGCATCGATTGATTAACTCGTTTAGCGTCCAGATTTTTTTTTTATAGAAATTGGGTGTTTTTTGCCACTGGAAGAAAATGGGGGCATGTTTGTGGCCAAAATAAATCTTAGCAAATCAGTTTAGTGTTATAAGAATTGAATGGTAAACAATTTTAAAAGAGACAGTGCGAGAGAATGCATTCTGTGTTCAATGCTTGTGTATAATTTATTGGAGTTATTATTCCTACTTTAGGTTAATGTAACTTTTTTAGAATTGACCTAGAGCTTCAGTAAACCACCATATGAATCCTTAAAGTATCAGGATTCCCTCGATAAATGTTCATATTGCTAATTGACTTAGATCAGTGTTTGTTTGCCGTTAGGAAAAAATGAGAAAGATTCTTAGATTTTCAAAAATCGATAAAAAATATTAAACATTAAAATATCCAATATTAAATTAAATAGAATCTTTATTATGTAGAGGACTAAATTTTGGCCAAAAATCGCATCGATTGATTAACTCGTTTAGCGTCCAGATTTTTTTTATAGAAATTGGTGGTTTTTTGCCACTGGAAGAAAATGGGGGCATGTTTGTGGCCAAAATAAATCTGAGCAAATCAGTTTAGTGTTATAAGAGTTGAATGGTAAAAAATTATAAAAGGGTCATTTAATTAGTTTAGGCTGTGCGTTGATTCTTAGTTTTCAATGAACAGTTTTATAGATATAGATGATGACTGCCCCCCTGCCCTTTTCTCAAAGCCCAGTGGCTTGAACGCTTTGACGGGGTTTATTCGTGTGTGTTGCTGGTATAATTTAATTTTAATTTATTGTTAATTTATTGTTAAGTTTAATTTAGTTTTAAGTCTTTAATTTTAAGATTTAAAAAGAAATCAAAATCAGCCGCCGCTCAATTATTGTAGTACACAGAGTCAGAGAGAGAGAGAGAGAGACAGTGCGAGAGAATGCATTCGGTGTTCAATGCTTGTGTATAATTTGTTGGAATTATTAGGCTAATGTAACTTTTTTTAGAATTGACCTAGAGCTTCAGTAAAACCACCATATGAATCCTTAAAGTATCAGGATTCCCTCGATAAATGTTCATATTGCTAATTGACTTAGATCAGTGTTTTTTTGCCGTTACGAAAAAATAAGGAAGATTCTTAGATTTTCAAAAATCGATAAAAAATAGTAAACATTAAAATATCGAATATTAAATTAAATAGAATCTTTATTATGTAGAGGACTAAATTTTGGCCAAAAATCGCATCGATTGATAAACTCGTTTAGCGTCCAGATTTTTTTTTATAGAAATTGGGGGTTTTTTGCCACTGGAAGAAAATGGGGGCATGTTTGTGGCCAAAATAAATCTGAGCAAATCAGTTTAGTGTTATAAGAATTGAATGGTAAAAAATTTTAATAGGGTCATTTAATTAGTTTAGACTGTGCGTTGATTCTTAGTTTTCAATGAACTGTTTTATATATATAGATATAGATGATGATGTATGTGTATAATTTGATGGAATTATTATTCCTACTTAAGGCTAATGTAACTTTTTTTATAGAAATGGGGGGTTTTTTGCCACTGGAAGAAAATGGGGGCATGTTTGTGGCCAAAATAAATCTTAGCAAATCAGTTTAGTGTTATAAGAATTGAATGGTAAAAATTTTAATAAGGTCATTTATCGTTGATTCTTAGTTTTCAATGAACAGTTTTATATATATAGATATAGATGATGATGTATGTGTATAATTTGATGGAATTATTATTCCTACTTTAGGCTAATGTAACTTTTTTTTAGAATTGACCTAGAGCTTCAGTAAAACCACCATATGAATCCTTAAAGTATCAGGTTTCCCTCGATAAATTTTCATATTGCTAATTGACTTAGATCAGTGTTTTTTTACCGTTAGGAAAAAATGAGGAAGATTCTTAGATTTTCAAAAATCGATAAAAAATAGTAAACATTAAAATATCGAATATTAAATTTTGGCCAAAAAATCGCATCGATTGATTAACGCGTTTAGCGTCCAGATTTTTTTTTATAGAAATTGGGGGGTTTTTTAGTTTAGTGTTATAAGAATTGAATGGTAAAAAATTTTTATAGGGTCATTTAATTAGTTTAGGCTGTGCGTTGATTCTAAGTTTTCAATGAACAGTTTTATATATATAGATATAGATGATGATGTATGTGTATAATTTGATGGAATTACTATTCCTACTTAAGGCTAATGTAACTTTTTTTTAGAATTGACCTAGAGCTTCAGTAAAACCACCATATGAATCCTTAAAGTATCAGGATTCCCTCGATAAATTTTCATATTGCTAATTGACTTAGATCAGTGTTTTTTTGCCGTTAGGAAAAAAAAGAGGAAGATTCTTAGATTTTCAAAAATCGATAAAAAATAGTAAACATTAAAATATCGAATATTAAATTTTGGCCAAAAATCGCATCGATTGATTAACGCGTTTAGCGTCCAGATTTTTTTTTATAGAAATTGGGGGTTTTTTAGTTTAGTGTTATAAGAATTGAATGGTAAAAAATTTTTATAGGGTCATTTAATTAGTTTAGGCTGTGCGTTGATTCTAAGTTTTCAATGAACAGTTTTATATATATAGATATAGATGATGATGTATGTGTATAATTTGATGGAATTACTATTCCTACTTAAGGCTAATGTAACTTTTTTTTAGAATTGACCTAGAGCTTCAGTAAAACCACCATATGAATCCTTAAAGTATCAGGATTCCCTCGATAAATTTTCATATTGCTAATTGACTTAGATCAGTGTTTTTTTGCCGTTACGAAAAAATGAGAAGATTCTTAGATTTTCAAAAATCGATAAAAAATAGTAAACATTAAAATATCGAATATTAAATTAAATAGAATCTTTATTATGTAGAGGACTAAATTTTGGCCAAAAATCGCATCGATTGATAAACGCGTTTAGCGTCCAGATTTTTTTTTATAGAAATGGGGGGGTTTTTTGCCACTGGAAGAAAATGGGGGCATGTTTGTGGCCAAAATAAATCTTAGCAAATCAGTTTAGTGTTATAAGAATTGAATGGTAAAAAATTTTAATAGGGTCATTTAATTAGTTTAGGCTGTGCGTTGATTCTTAGTTTTCAATGAACAGTTTTATTTATATAGATATAGATGATGATGTATGTGTATAATTTGATGGAATTATTATTCCTACTTTAGGCTAATGTAACTTTTTTTTATAGAAATGGGGGGTTTTTTGCCACTGGAAGAAAATGGGGGCATGTTTGTGGGCAAAATAAATCTTAGCAAATCAGTTTAGTGTTATAAGAATTGAATGGTAAAAAATGTTAATAAGGTCATTTAATTAGTTTAGGCTGTGTGTTGATTCTTAGTTTTCAATGAACACTTTTATATATATAGATATAGATGATGATGTATGTGTATAATTTGATGGAATTACTATTCCTACTTAAGGCTAATGTAACTTTTTTTTAGAATTGACCTAGAGCTTCAGTAAAACCACCATATGAATCCTTAAAGTATCAGGATTCCCTCGATAAATTTTCATATTGCTAATTGACTTAGATCAGTGTTTTTTTGCCGTTACGAAAAAATGAGGAAGATTCTTAGATTTTCAAAAATCGATAAAAAATAGTAAACATTAAAATATCGAATATTAAATTAAATAGAATCTTTATTATGTAGAGGACTAAATTTTGGCCAAAAATCGCATCGATTGATAAACGCGTTTAGCGTCCAGATTTTTTTTATAGAAATGGGGGGGTTTTTTGCCACTGGAAGAAAATGGGGGCATGTTTGTGGCCAAAATAAATCTTAGCAAATCAGTTTAGTGTTATAAGAATTGAATGGTAAAAAATTTTAATAGGGTCATTTAATTAGTTTAGGCTGTGCGTTGATTCTTAGTTTTCAATGAACAGTTTTATATATATAGATATAGATGATGATGTATGTGTATAATTTGATGGAATTATTATTCCTACTTTAGGCTAATGTAACTTTTTTTTATAGAAATGGGGGGTTTTTTGCCACTGGAAGAAAATGGGGGCATGTTTTGTGGCCAAAATAAATCTTAGCAAATCAGTTTAGTGTTATAAGAATTGAATGGTAAAAAATGTTAATAAGGTCATTTAATTAGTTTAGGCTGTGTGTTGATTCTTAGTTTTCAATGAACAGTTTTATATATATAGATATAGATGATGATGTATGTGTATAATTTGATGGAATTATTATTCCAACTTAAGGCTAATGTAACTTTTTTTAGAATTGACCTAGAGCTTCAGTAACACCACCATATGAATCCTTAAAGTATCAGGATTCCCTCGATAAATTTTCATATTGCTAATTGACTTGGATCAGTGTTTTTTGCCGTTAGGAAAAAATGAGGAAGATTCTTAGATTTTCAAAAATCGATAAAAAATAGTAAACATTAAAATATCGAATATTAAATTAAATAGAATCTTTATTATGTAGAGGACTAAATTTTGGCCAAAAATCGCATCGATTGATAAACTCGTTTAGCGTCCAGATTTTTTTTTTATAGAAATTGGGGGTTTTTTGCCACTGGAAGAAAATGGGGGCATGTTTGTGGCCAAAATAAATCTGAGCAAATCAGTTTAGTGTTATAAGAATTGAATGGTAAAAAATTTTAATAGGGTCATTTAATTAGTTTAGGCTGTGCGTTGATTCTTAGTTTTCAATGAACTGTTTTATATATATAGATATAGATGATGATGTATGTGTATAATTTGATGGAATTATTATTCCTACTTAAGGCTAATGTAACTTTTTTTATAGAAATGGGGGGTTTTTTGCCACTGGAAGAAAATGGGGGCATGTTTGTGGCCAAAATAAATCTTAGCAAATCAGTTTAGTGTTATAAGAATTGAATGGTAAAAATTTAATAAGGTCATTTATTGTTGATTCTTAGTTTTCAATGAACAGTTTTATATATATAGATATAGATGATGATGTATGTGTATAATTTGATGGAATTATTATTCCTACTTAAGGCTAATGTAACTTTTTTTTAGAATTGACCTAGAGCTTCAGTAAAACCACCATATGAATCCTTAAAGTATCAGGTTTCCCTCGATAAATTTTCATATTGCTAATTGACTTAGATCAGTGTTTTTTTACCGTTAGGAAAAAATGAGGAAGATTCTTAGATTTTCAAAAATCGATAAAAAATAGTAAACATTAAAATATCGAATATTAAATTTTGGCCAAAAATCGCATCGATTGATTAACGCGTTTAGCGTCCAGATTTTTTTTATAGAAATTGGGGGTTTTTTAGTTTAGTGTTATAAGAATTGAATGGTAAAAAATTTTTATAGGGTCATTTAATTAGTTTAGGCTGTGCGTTGATTCTAAGTTTTCAATGAACAGTTTTATATATATAGATATAGATGATGATGTATGTGTATAATTTGATGGAATTACTATTCCTACTTAAGGCTAATGTAACTTTTTTTTAGAATTGACCTAGAGCTTCAGTAAAACCACCATATGAATCCTTAAAGTATCAGGATTCCCTCGATAAATTTTCATATTGCTAATTGACTTAGATCAGTGTTTTTTTGCCGTTAGGAAAAAAAGAGGAAGATTCTTAGATTTTCAAAAATCGATTAAAAATAGTAAACATTAAAATATCGAATATTAAATTTTGGCCAAAAATCGCATCGATTGATTAACGCGTTTAGCGTCCAGATTTTTTTTTATAGAAATTGGGGGTTTTTTAGTTTAGTGTTATAAGAATTGAATGGTAAAAAATTTTTATAGGGTCATTTAATTAGTTTAGGCTGTGCGTTGATTCTAAGTTTTCAATGAACAGTTATATATATATAGATATAGATGATGATGTATGTGTATAATTTGATGGAATTACTATTCCTACTTAAGGCTAATGTAACTTTTTTTAGAATTGACCTAGAGCTTCAGTAAAACCACCATATGAATCCTTAAAGTATCAGGATTCCCTCGATAAATTTTCATATTGCTAATTGACTTAGATCAGTGTTTTTTTGCCGTTACGAAAAAATGAGGAAGATTCTTAGATTTTCAAAAATCGATAAAAAATAGAAAACATTAAAATATCGAATATTAAATTAAATAGAATCTTTATTATGTAGAGGACTAAATTTTGGCCAAAAATCGCATCGATTGATAAACGCGTTTAGCGTCCAGATTTTTTTTATAGAAATGGGGGTTTTTTTGCCACTGGAAGAAAATGGGGGCATGTTTGTGGCCAAAATAAATCTTAGCAAATCAGTTTAGTGTTATAAGAATTGAATGGTAAAAAATTTTAATAGGGTCATTTAATTAGTTTAGGCTGTGCGTTGATTCTTAGTTTTCAATGAACAGTTTTATATATATAGATATAGATGATGATGTATGTGTATAATTTGATGGAATTATTATTCCTACTTTAGGCTAATGTAACTTTTTTTTATAGAAATGGGGGGTTTTTTTGCCACTGGAAGAAAATGGGGGCATGTTTGTGGCCAAAATAAATCTTAGCAAATCAGTTTAGTGTTATAAGAATTGAATGGTAAAAAATGTTAATAAGGTCATTTAATTAGTTTAGGCTGTGTGTTGATTCTTAGTTTTCAATGAACAGTTTTATATATATAGATATAGATGATGATGTATGTGTATAATTTGATGGAATTATTATTCCTACTTAAGGCTGATGTAACTTTTTTTTAGAATTGACCTAGAGCTTCAGTAAAACCACCATATGAATCCTTAAAGTATCAGGATTCCCTCGATAAATTTTCATATTGCTAATTGACTTGGATCAGTGTTTTTTGCCGTTAGGAAAAAATGAGGAAGATTCTTAGATTTTCAAAAATCGATAAAAAATAGTAAACATTAAAATATCGAATATTAAATTAAATAGAATCTTTATTATGTAGAGGACTAAATTTTGGCCAAAAATCGCATCGATTGATTAACGCGTTTAGCGTCCAGATTTTTTTTTATAGAAATTGGGGGTTTTTTAGTTTAGTGTTATAAGAATTGAATGGTAAAAAATTTTAATAGGGTCATTTAATTAGTTTAGGCTGTGTGTTGATTCTTAGTTTTCAATGAACAGTTTTATATATATAGATATAGATGATGATGTATGTGTATAATTTGATGGAATTATTATTCCTACTTAAGGCTAATGTAACTTTTTTTTAGAATTGACCTAGAGCTTCAGTAAAACCACCATATGAATCTTTAAAGTATCAGGATTCCCTCGATAAATTTTCATATTGCTAATTGACTTAGATCAGTGTTTTTTTGCCGTTACGAAAAAATAAGGAAGATTCTTAGATTTTCAAAAATCGATAAAAAATAGTAAACATTAAAATATCGAATATTAAATTAAATAGAATCTTTATTATGTAGAGGACTAAATTTTGGACAAAAATCGCATCGATTGATAAACTCGTTTAGCGTCCAGATTTTTTTTTATAGAAATTGGGGGTTTTTTTGCCACTGGAAGAAAATGGGGGCATGTTTGTGGCCAAAATAAATCTGAGCAAATCAGTTTAGTGTTATAAGAATTGAATGGTAAAAAATTTTAATAGGGTCATTTAATTAGTTTAGGCTGTGCGTTGATTCTTAGTTTTCAATGAACTGTTTTATATATATAGATATAGATGATGATGTATGTGTATAATTTGATGGAATTATTATTCCTACTTAAGGCTAATGTAACTTTTTTTTATAGAAATGGGGGGTTTTTTGCCACTGGAAGAAAATGGGGGCATGTTTGTGGCCAAAATAAATCTTAGCAAATCAGTTTAGTGTTATAAGAATTGAATGGTAAAAATTTTAATAAGGTCATTTATTGTTGATTCTTAGTTTTCAATGAACAGTTTTATATATATAGATATAGATGATGATGTATGTGTATAATTTGATGGAATTATTATTCCTACTTAAGGCTAATGTAACTTTTTTTTAGAATTGACCTAGAGCTTCAGTAAAACCACCATATGAATCCTTAAAGTATCAGGTTTCCCTCGATAAATTTTCATATTGCTTATTGACTAAGATCAGTGTTTTTTTACCGTTAGGAAAAAAATGAGGAAGATTCTTAGATTTCAAAAATCGATAAAAAATAGTAAACATTAAAATATCGAATATTAAATTTTGGCCAAAAATCGCATCAATTGATTAACGCGTTTAGCGTCCAGATTTTTTTTATAGAAATTGGGGGTTTTTTAGTTTAGTGTTATAAGAATTGAATGGTAAAAAATTTTTATAGGGTCATTTAATTAGTTTAGGCTGTGCGTTGATTCTAAGTTTTCAATGAACAGTTTTATATATATAGATATAGATGATGATGTATGTGTATAATTTGATGGAATTACAATTCCTACTTAAGGCTAATGTAACTTTTTTTTAGAATTGACCTAGAGCTTCAGTAAAACCACCATATGAATCCTTAAAGTATCAGGATTCCCTCGATAAATTTTCATATTGCTAATTGACTTAGATCAGTGTTTTTTTGCCGTTAGGAAAAAAAGAGGAAGATTCTTAGATTTTCAAAAATCGATAAAAAATAGTAAACATTAAAATATCGAATATTAAATTTTGGCCAAAAATCGCATCGATTGATTAACGCGTTTAGCGTCCAGATTTTTTTTATAGAAATTGGGGGTTTTTTAGTTTAGTGTTATAAGAATTGAATGGTAAAAAATTTTTATAGGGTCATTTAATTAGTTTAGGCTGTGCGTTGATTCTAAGTTTTCAATGAACAGTTTTATATATATAGATATAGATGATGATGTATGTGTATAATTTGATGGAATTACTATTCCTACTTAAGGCTAATGTAACTTTTTTTAGAATTGACCTAGAGCTTCAGTAAAACCACCATATGAATCCTTAAAGTATCAGGATTCCCTCGATAAATTTTCATATTGCTAATTGACTTAGATCAGTGTTTTTTTGCCGTTACGAAAAAATGAGGAAGATTCTTAGATTTTCAAAAATCGATAAAAAATAGTAAACATTAAAATATCGAATATTAAATTAAATAGAATCTGTATTATGTAGAGGACTAAATTTTGGCCAAAAAATCGCATCGATTGATAAACGCGTTTAGCGTCCAGATTTTTTTTATAGAAATGGGGGGTTTTTTGCCACTGGAAGAAAATGGGGGCATGTTTGTGGCCAAAATAAATCTTAGCAAATCAGTTTAGTGTTATTAGAATTGAATGGTACAAAATTTTAATAGGGTCATTTAATTAGTTTAGGCTGTGCGTTGATTCTTAGTTTTCAATGAACAGTTTTATATATATAGATATAGATGATGATGTATGTGTATAATTTGATGGAATTATTATTCCTACTTTAGGCTAATGTAACTTTTTTTTATAGAAATGGGGGGTTTTTTGCCACTGGAAGAAAATGGGGGCATGTTTGTGGCCAAAATAAATCTTAGCAAATCAGTTTAGTGTTATAAGAATTGAATGGTAAAAAATGTTAATAAGGTCATTTAATTAGTTTAGTTTAGTTCAATGAACAGTTTTATATACATAGACAAGGTAGCCCGCAGCTTCGCCTGCGGAAATTAAGAATAGCAATTTCCTAACTATATCGCTTAAAACTATACTTTTGATTAACTTTTTTATTTGCTACTTTATTTAAACTAAAACCATTCCACATTTCCACACCACCATAGAGGTGGAGGTTTTGGCGCGTTTTTTTTTTGTGGTTTCCCCATGAGGCCTATTCCACAGTGCATTTTAATTAGAAATGTTTAACAATTTTGCAAGACTTCTCTATAAACGATATTTTTTGATTTTCCTTCTGGCGCTAAAATAATTAAAGACTCAGAGGAGCTAACTCTTGAACAGGCCACATAAAACTGACCATGAGAGAAGCAATCGTCCCTTAAATCTAGTCCAGCTAGTTTTAAGGTCTGACCTTGCGATTTATTTATCGTTATTGCAAAGCAAACTTTTACAGGGAACTGAAGTCTTTTAAACTGAAACGGTAGATTTGATGGTATTAGGGGTATTCGTGGTATAAAAACAATTTCTCCTTTGGCACTGCCAGTAAAAACCACAGCTTCGATTAAATTGTTATGAAGAGCTTTTACTTGCAATCTTGTACCGTTACATAGTTTTGGAGGTCTTAAATTTCTCAACAGCATAATTGGTGCACCAATCTTAAGCTTTAGAATGTGTAAGGGAAGTCCAGGTGGATTTTGTTGGTTGAGAAATTCAACCGGAAAATGAACTGCTTCATCAACTTCAGTGACTGAATCAATAGACTTATACGTAACTTCAATACCATCAAATGATTTTAACAGTATGTTATTTATTACCACAGCTCTATCATTTCTAGCAGTTAATATTGCTCTCTCCGAAAACCAATCTAATGATTTGGTTGAGATTTTTGAAATTTCCGGAAATATATTTGATGTGAGCTCCTCAAGGGAAGTTACAACAGTTCCTAAACCTAAAGGAATAATTATTTTTCCTTCGACAGTTGGAAAAAGACCGTTTCCAATTCGCAATAATGTATGTGCAAAAATTCCAGCAGTTGTATCGCCTTTTAAATGCACACGCATGTTTTTTGTTAGGCACAATTTTTGAATAGTAGGCCAAAGAAATGATGATTTTAAGCAGGCTTGTATTTCATCTGCCCTTGTTCCTCGAGGAACTACAGGAAGCGTTTGACGAAAATCTCCAGATAAATCATTACCACGAATATCTTTCAACATTCTATCCAACGCTTCAAAAGCACTCTTATGAGCCATTGTGCATTCATCCCAAACAATAAGTCTACATTCTTGAAAAACCAATGCCATATTACACCGTTTAGATATTGAGCAACATGGTGTTTCTACATTTATTAAATCCAATGGGAGTTTAAACACAGAGTGGGCTGTGCGTCCCCCATTTAACAGCGTAGCAGCTCTTCACTGAAGAAGCAACAGCCAATGCTACATTATTATTATGTCGTAATTTTGCTAACAACAAATTCAATAAAAATGTCTTGCCTGTGCCACCGGGGGCATCCAAAAAAAATATTTCACCGTTTTCATTTTGAACACTTTGTAATATTTTTTGAAATGCCATTCTTTGCTCATCGTTAAGGGAATTTTCGTCTTTACTTAATTCGAATTCATTAATATTGTAATTTATTTCGTTTAAATATTCCCTATTTTCCTATCGGTTCGGGCAAACCATAGTCTAATAGACACGTACCTCCAATGGACAGTGTTATATCTTCGATTAAAATAAGACATTTATTAAACACTCTATCCAGTAGATCTTGATTGACTTCTGCCACTATTAGAGAAAACTCGTACAAAATGTCTTCTGAAAAGCTTTCTTTATACATTTCCCAAAGATGTGCGGCATCAGCCATTTGACAATTTACTAACATCACCGCAAATAAATCACGTAATTGAATTGGCGATTTACATAAAGCTGCTTTCTTTAGGGTATATTCCCAGTGTGTGTCATCTTCTAGTAAGCCCAAAGCCTTACATGCCAATTGAAATGTAGCATACGTAATGTTATTAACTGTTTTAAGAAATAAGAATGAGGTTGGTCCCCGCACTTCATGAAGAAGTAGTCTTAGGTAATAGCATTCACTATTTTTAGGGTGTATGGTATACACTCGACCTAAAACATCATCCATTCTAATTCCAGGAAAACCAGGTACAATATTACCTCTCTTTCTCCTTTGGAACTTTTTATTGTTCCACGTGAAATAGGAAGGTACTTCAACATAAAGAAGGGTCCTTGCAAATGAATCCGTTTTACAAAGTTCGAAAAACCCAGTCAGTGTCGTTATTGAAGCGTTGGTTAACTGGTTAACTAATTGATTTTGATTATTAGGATCAAAATATATCCGTTGACCATTTTCCAAATGCACGGCCAAATGTACAATTGCCGGATACCTTTCATGTATGGGGAATGCAAGAATTCTCCACACTGCTTCAGAACTACTGATATATCGACCGCTTTGATATAGTTGAACCTCATTAGTAGGGCTTTCAACAGTAAATGTAGCTTGATCACTGCCCTTATTGATGTATTTGCAAACGTATTTAATGGATTTAATTGAACTACAGAGCTCTACATTAATATGAGCCTCAAAGGTCCGCAGGAGAACACAATTATAGGGCACTACCCACCTATTGTCAATTATGTTTCCATTAATTTCCATGGTGAAGCCACCATCTTCAGGTGCTCTTCGCCTATATTTAGGGTAACCATCTTTCAATTACCCTCGTTCATACAGGGCGATTTTAGGTTTAAGCGGCCACATGGTCCATGAATCATACTAGCCTTAACAATCTCATATAGGAGAGGATCCTTTTCAGAATCTGAAATTTCTGCACATATAATTGAATCAATTTGTTGAGGCGTGATCTTAGACTTTAACCAAATCAGTATATGTGCATGTGGGAGACCACGTTTCTGCCACTCTATCGTATACATAAAGCATTGCACTTCCCCAAACAAACTATGACTATTAATTAAAGACATTATAGCTTTGACCTTTAAATGAAAGACTCGAGCAATGATATCATGCCGATCGTGAGGCTTCTGCACTAAAAATAGTGCACTTTTAATTTCTTTCCATTTAGGATTACAGGTAAATGTAATAAAAAGATCAGGACGACCATAATAACGAACATATGTCATGGCATCTTGAGTTTTTTCGTGCATGTACCGTGGCGAGCCAGTAAAGGATGAAGGTAAAATTACCATCTGTCCAAACTGTGCTAAATCTACATCATTCCTACCTATAGCATCTTGAAGATGTATGTAGCTTTCTGCTCTCAGCTTTTTTTGATTTAGCCGAATAAAATTAAGCCTTTCTGTTTCTATTTTAGCATACATATCAACCAAAAATTGACTAAAGAGAGCTCTAAAATAGTGCAGGTGATTCCATACATTTTCTCTAAGCATTATTCGGAAACTGTAAAAATCTAACGCTGAGACTGTTTTCTTAACGTTTTTTTTGAAACGGGGTCAATTTTGGGTATATCTATAGTGTAACCATCTTCTCCATGACAAAACATTAATGGATATTGTAGGGCGTCATAAGATCGGTGAAGTTCACTGATTCTTTTTAACTGATTATTATAACCCTCAATAATAATGTCCCTTTTTTCAAATTGTCAATTAATACCAAAGCGACCTCATTTGCTTGGGGTGCGTTATAACGACCTCTATGAGCCCTAACAGGCTTTTTATTGGCGTGAATAACCATTTTAAATTGGCTACAATTCTTCGGAACTCTTTTAAGAGCAGTTTTAAAATCCTTAACATATGGATTACTTTCATGCAGCATCAACTGTAGTGATTTAACTAACGCATTTTTAACTCCAGGACTGTTTTTACACCTGAAATCGGCTTCTACATTGTCCTCACCAATAAAATAAATTTGGAGAAACTGAGCTTCTTCTTTAGAAGCTGGCAAAACGCTACCAACTAAGTGGTAAACTTGCCCCTGTACTTTAAATGTGGGCATATAACCTTCATTAATAACTTTTGTCGCACCAAATGAAGTCATTTGAAAACAATTATTATATTTTCTG
This sequence comes from Drosophila prolongata, assembly GCA_036346975.1. NCBI lineage: Eukaryota > Metazoa > Arthropoda > Insecta > Diptera > Drosophilidae > Drosophila > Drosophila prolongata. Next base: position 32,836 of record JAYMZC010000202.1, on the reverse strand, counting down.
GTAAGCCCCATAAAATGTGTATGGTCTGGGTGATCACCATTTAAAAGACTTAAAAGAGGATCTGGTAATGTTTTAAGAGATGGAAGCTGGACTTTTCCCTCTTTGCAACACATACCTTTTGACTCTTCCTTCCATTTTAAGGCGCCACAAAATGAGCATCTCTTATTCATTATTCCAATATCAACTGATTTATCAGAATTGTATGCCAGATTTAAATCGTATAAAAAAGCGGAATTATGTTTTACTTTCCACGAATGTGCACTCTTTGTATTCTTTTGTTGTGTTTTTTTTGCAGTTTGAATTTCCTCACGATGCCTAACATGATAGTTCTTATTTTCAATCTTTTTCTGTTTTTTTCGAGAAAAATCAGTAAGTTCACCTCTTCTTTGAATGTTCTTTTTTTTCATAGAAGGAACTTCTAATATATTTTGAGTGGGAGAGCTTCTATCATTAAAGGTTTCAATAGGCTTGTAGACATCATAATGTCCACCAGATAAGCTTCCACTGAATTAATTATATTAATTTTAATTTTTTTTTAAATACCGATCGCTTACATTTTATTTTGCCACATCTTTTGTTTTGCAGTTAAGGGCGATACATTATATTGAAGGACAAAAATAAAAACAAAGTGTTTTTCAAAAACAATCTAAAATTAAGACTCTTCATTGTTTTTGTTTATATTTAGATTATAACTCTTTATTTTTAATTTTTAATTTTTTTTTTTATTTTTTTTAATTACAAATTGAAATTAAAGAATTAAAATTTTAATTTAACAAATATACATTTTTTTAACATTTAAGCCATGCTATGTTACTTTCTTCTGGTGATGTTATTGCTTGACAAATAATATTAATGTACTATTACTATTACAACCGAAGAATGTAGAAAAGGTAATTTTATGCACATTGGTAACGAAAGGGTTAATAAAAAATCACATACTGTTGACGATTTAGAAAAAGTTTAAAAGAGAATCCACAGTAGACAACGCTTATAAGGAAAGCAAATATTTATGTAAGAAAAATTAAGAAATATGCCAAAGGAAAAGTTAAATGCGTCCCCAATAATACAATTTCCTTTATTTTTATCTTGGTTAACAATTTTAAGAGGCTGTCCATCTATCACCTAATTACAGTTTTGGCGTTTTTGGGCCCCCAATCCCTCTTTACACACCTTCTTTCCACACATTAAAAAAAAAAAAACAATTGGCAAATAATGAAGTATTTGTACACGACCAACAGGTTATGTTTCACTTGAATTAATTACAGCAAACGGTCATTTAATGGGACGTAAAGAAGTATGCAAAAGAAAAAGATTATATTAATAATAAAGACAGGTGGGGGACGCCGTGAATCAAATTGTTTAAACATTTGCATTTGTTTAAACAATATGAGGCACGTGTAATAAAGAGCGTGAGAATCAATTGGTTTGAATATTTAATGTTCTTTTAATATTATCAATGCGATTTGAATTTTAAATGACGAAAATCGGTTACAAAATGTCTTAAATCTGTTGTGGAAATGTAAATTAAATATTCTTTTAGCAAAAGGATATCAGTATTATCTTGATTTTTTGGATATACATATTTCGTGCGTGTGTGTGTACATAGCAGAGCGAATCATTGTTTATTTTTGTTTTTTACAAATCCAAAGTTTGTAGATAACTCAACATTTGAAAACAAATGAAAAGATTTGCGATATAATCGATTTTTTAACCGCGCATTTTAAATTTTTTGTGACTGGTATTTTCATTTTTTCCCCTGCGCGGTCAAACTTAAAATGCTACAAACACTCATTTACGACTTAATGCAAAGTGCGCCAGCAGAACATACATACAAACATATGTGGAGGCCGTGACGTCACGCATAAGAGAATTGGAAAATATTGGGGACTTGGTTAAGGAGGCTGAATTTCCAAAAAATTTAAATGCAGTTAGTTGCGGCTATGCCATAAGATTATGATCATAATTTTTTTAAACCATTTTAACAACATTTATAACAGAAAAATGGCAAAAGAAAGAATTTAAAAAAAAAACGAATCGAATTTTGGTGCACTTTGGGGTCGTTTATTGTTTTAATTTGTACCTCACACACGTCTCCTAATTATTTCAGAATTATGCGGATTTTTCTAGATTTTTATGTCAATCCGCTCTGGTAGGAATTTACCACTGACCCATTTTTTATTCGAAGACTTTTATATAGTAGTTTAGATAAAGACAGGTGGGGGACGCCGTGAATCAAATTGTTTAAACATTTGCATTTGTTTAAACAATATGAGGCACGTGTAATAAAGAGCGTGAGAATCAATTGGTTTGAATATTTAATGTTCTTTTAATATTATCAATGCGATTTGAATTTTAAATGACAAAAATCGGTTACAAAATGTCTTAAATCTGTTGTGGAAATGTAAATGAAATATTCTTTTAGCAAAAGGATATCAGTATTATCTTGATTTTTTGGATATACATATTTCGTGCGTGTGTGTGTACATAGCAGAGCGAATCATTGTTTATTTTTGTTTTTTACAAATCCAAAGTTTGTAGATAACTCAACATTTGAAAACAAATGAAAAGATTTGCGATATAATCGATTTTTTAACCGCGCATTTTAAATTTTTTGTGCAAAGTGCGCCAGCAGAACATACATACAAACATATGTGGAGGACGTGACGTCACGCATAAGAGAATTGGAAAATATTGGGGACTTGGTTAAGGAGGCTGAATTTCCAAAAAATTTAAATGCAGTTAGTTGCGGCTATGCCATAAGATTATGATCATAATTTTTTTAAACCATTTTAACAACATTTATAACAGAAAAATGGCAAAAGAAAGAATTTAAAAAAAAACGAATCGAATTTTGGGGCACTTTGGGGTCGTTTATTGTTTTAATTTGTACCTCACACACGTCTCCTAATTATTTCAGAATTATGCGGATTTTTCTAGATTTTATGTCAATCCGCTCTGGTAGGAATTTACCACTGACCCATTTTTTATTCGAAGACTTTTATATAGTAGTTTAGATAAAGACAGGTGGGGGACGCCGTGAATCAAATTGTTTAAACATTTGCATTTGTTTAAACAATATGAGGCACGTGTAATAAAGAGCGTGAGAATCAATTGGTTTGAATATTTAATGTTCTTTTAATATTATCAATGCGATTTGAATTTTAAATGACAAAAATCGGTTACAAAATGTCTTAAATCTGTTGTGGAAATGTAAATTAAATATTCTTTTAGCAAAAGGATATCAGTATTATCTTGATTTTTTGGATATACATATTTCGTGCGTGTGTGTGTACATAGCAGAGCGAATCATTGTTTATTTTTGTTTTTACAAATCCAAAGTTTGTATATAACTCAACATTTGAAAACAAATGAAAAGATTTGCGATATAATCGATTTTTTAACCGCGCATTTTAAATTTTTTGTGACTGGTATTTTCATTTTTTCCCCTGCGCGGTCACACTTAAAATGCTACAAACACTCATTTACGACTTAATGCAAAGTGCGCCAGCAGAACATACATACAAACATATGTGGAGGCCGTGACGTCACGCATAAGAGAATTGGAAAATATTGGGGACTTGGTTAAGGAGGCTGAATTTCCAAAAAATTTAAATGCAGTTAGTTGCGGCTATGCCATAAGATTATGATCATAATTTTTTTAAACCATTTTAACAACATTTATAACAGAAAAATGGCAAAAGAAAGAATTTAAAAAAAAACGAATCGAATTTTGGGGCACTTTGGGGTCGTTTATTGTTTTAATTTGTACCTCACACACGTCTCCTAATTATTTCAGAATTATGCGGATTTTTCTAGATTTTTATGTCAATCCGCTCTGGTAGGAATTTACCACTGACCCATTTTTTATTCGAAGACTTTTATATAGTAGTTTAGATAAAGACAGGTGGGGGACGCCGTGAATCAAATTGTTTAAACATTTGCATTTGTTTAAACAATATGAGGCACGTGTAATAAAGAGCGTGAGAATCAATTGGTTTGAATATTTAATGTTCTTTTAATATTATCAATGCGATTTGAATTTTAAATGACAAAAATCGGTTACAAAATGTCTTAAATCTGTTGTGGAAATGTAAATGAAATATTCTTTTAGCAAAAGGATATCAGTATTATCTTGATTTTTTGGATATACATATTTCGTGCGTGTGTGTGTACATAGCAGAGCGAATCATTGTTTATTTTTGTTTTTTACAAATCCAAAGTTTGTAGATAACTCAACATTTGAAAACAAATGAAAAGATTTGCGATATAATCGATTTTTTAACCGCGCATTTTAAATTTTTTGTGCAAAGTGCGCCAGCAGAACATACATACAAACATATGTCGAGGACGTGACGTCACGCATAAGAGAATTGGAAAATATTGGGGACTTGGTTAAGGAGGCTGAATTTCCAAAAAATTTAAATGCAGTTAGTTGCGGCTATGCCATAAGATTATGATCATAATTTTTTTAAACCATTTTAACAACATTTATAACAGAAAAATGGCAAAAGAAAGAATTTAAAAAAAAACGAATCGAATTTTGGGGCACTTTGGGGTCGTTTATTGTTTTAATTTGTACCTTACACACGTCTCCTAATTATTTCAGAATTATGCGGATTTTTCTAGATTTTTATGTCAATCCGCTCTGGTAGGAATTTACCACTGACCCATTTTTTATTCGAAGACTTTTATATAGTAGTTTAGATAAAGACAGGTGGGGGACGCCGTGAATCAAATTGTTTAAACATTTGCATTTGTTTAAACAATATGAGGCACGTGTAATAAAGAGCGTGAGAATCAATTGGTTTGAATATTTAATGTTCTTTTAATATTATCAATGCGATTTGAATTTTAAATGACAAAAATCGGTTACAAAATGTCTTAAATCTGTTGTGGAAATGTAAATTAAATATTCTTTTAGCAAAAGGATATCAGTATTATCTTGATTTTTTGGATATACATATTTCGTGCGTGTGTGTGTACATAGCAGAGCGAATCATTGTTTATTTTTGTTTTTTACAAATCCAAAGTTTGTATATAACTCAACATTTGAAAACAAATGAAAAGATTTGCGATATAATCGATTTTTAACCGCGCATTTTAAATTTTTTGTGACTGGTATTTTCATTTTTTCCCCTGCGCGGTCACACTTAAAATGCTACAAACACTCATTTACGACTTAATGCAAAGTGCGCCAGCAGAACATACATACAAACATATGTGGAGGCCGTGACGTCACGCATAAGAGAATTGGAAAATATTGGGGACTTGGTTAAGGAGGCTGAATTTCCAAAAAATTTAAATGCAGTTAGTTGCGGCTATGCCATAAGATTATGATCATAATTTTTTTTAAACCATTTTAACAACATTTATAACAGAAAAATGGCAAAAGAAAGAATTTAAAAAAAAACGAATCGAATTTTGGGGCACTTTGGGGTCGTTTATTGTTTTAATTTGTACCTCACACACGTCTCCTAATTATTTCAGAATTATGCGGATTTTTCTAGATTTTTATGTCAATCCGCTCTGGTAGGAATTTACCACTGACCCATTTTTTATTCGAAGACTTTTATATAGTAGTTTAGATGACTGCCCCCTGCCCTTTTTCTAAAGCCCAGCGGCTTGAACGCTTTGACGGGGTTTATTCGTGTGTGTTGCTGGTATAATTTAATTTTAATTTATTGTTAAGTCTAATTTACTTTTAAGTTTTTAATTTTAAGTTTTAAAAAGAAATCAAAATGAGCCGCCGCTCAATTATTGTAGTACACAGAGTCAGAGAGAGAGAGAGAGACAGTGCGAGAGAATGCATTCGGTGTTCAATGCTTGTATATAATTTGTTGGAGTTATTATTCCTACTTTAGGTTAATGTAACTTTTTTAGAATTAACCTAGAGCTTCAGTAAAACCACCATATGAATCCTTAAAGTATCAGGATGCCCTCGATAAATTTTCATATTGCTAATTGACTTAGATCTAAAATAAATCTTAGCAAATCAGTTTAGTGTTATAAGAATTGAATGGTAAAAAATTTTAATACGGTCATTTAATTAGTTTAGGCTATGCGTTGATTCTTAGTTTTCAACGAACAGTTTTATATATATAGATGACTGCCCCCTGCCCTTTTTCTAAAGCCCAGCGGCTTAAACGCTTTGACGGGGTTTATTCGAGTGTGTTGCTGGTTTAATTTAATTTTAATTTATTGTTAATTTATTGTTAAGTTTAATTTAGTTTTAAGTTTTTAATTTTAATCGCATCGATTGATAAACGCGTTTAGAGTCCAGATTTTTTTTTATAGAAATTGGGTGTTTTTTTGCCACTGGAAGAAAATGGGGGCATGTTTGTGGCCAAAATAAATTTTAGCAAATCAGTTTAGTGTTATACGAATTGAATGGAAAAAAATTTTACTTGGGTCATTTAATTATTTTAGGCTGTGCGTTGATTCTTAGTTTTCAATGAACAGTTTTATTTATATAGATGACTGCCCCCTGCCCTTTTCTAAAGCCCAGCGGCTTGAACGCTTTGACGGGGTTTATTCGTGTGTGTTGCTGGTATAATTTAATATTAATTTATTTTTAATTTATTGTTAAGTTTAATTTAGTTTTAAGTCTTTAATTTTAAGTTTTAAAAAGAAATCAAAATCAGCCGCCCCTCAATTATTGTAGTACACAGAGTCGAGAGAGAGAGAGACAGTGCGAGAGAATGCATTCGGTGTTCAATGCTTGTGTATAATTTGTTAGAATTATTAATCCTAATTTAGGCTAATGTAACTTTTTTAGAATTGACCTAGAGCTTCCCTAAAACCACCATATGAATCCTTAAAGTATCAGGATTCCCTCGATAAATGTTCATATTGCTTATTGACTTAGATCAGTGTTTTTTTGCCGTTAGGAAAAAATGAGGAAGATTCTTAGATTTTCAAAAATCGATAAAAAAAAAGAAACATTAAAATATCCAATATTAAATTAAATAGAATCTTTATTATGTAGAAGACTAAATTTTTGACAAAGATCGCATCGATTGATAAACGCGTTTAGCGTCCAGATTTTTTTATAGAAATTGGTGGGTTTTTTGCAACTGGAAGAAAATGGGGGCATGTTTGTGGCCAAAATAAATCTTAGCAAATCAGTTTAGTGTTATAAGAATTGAATGGTAAAAAATTTTAATAGGGTCATTTAATTAGTTTAGGCTATGCGTTGATTCTTAGTTTTCAATGAACAGTTTTATATATATAGATGATGACTGCCCCCTGCCCTTTTTCCAAAGCCCAGCGGCTTGGAACGCTTTGACGGGGTTTATTCGTGTGTGTTGCTGGTATAATTTAATTTTAATTTATTGTTAAGTTTAATTTATTTTAAGTTTTTAATTTTAAGTTTTCAAAAGAAATCAAAATGAGCCGCCGCTCAATTATTGTAGTACACAGAGTCAGAGAGAGAGAGAGAGAGACAGTGCGAGAGAATGCATTCGGTGTTCAATGCTTGTGTATAATTTGTTGGAATTATTATCCTACTTTAGGCTAATGTAACTTTTTTTAGAATTGACCTAGAGCTTCACTAAAACCACATATGAATCCTTAAAGTATCAGGATTCCCTCAATAAATGTTCATATTGCTTATTGACTTAGATCAGTGTTTTTTTGCCGTTAGGAAAAAATGAGGAAGATTCTTAGATTTTCAAAAATCGATAAAAAAAAAAACATTAAAATATCCAATATTAAATTAAATAGAATCTTTTTTATGTAGAGGACTAAATTTTGGCCAAAAATCGCATCGATTGATAAACGCGTTTAGCGTCCAGATTTTTTTTATAGAAATTGGGGGTTTTTTGCCACTGGAAGAAAATGGAGGCATGTTTGTGGCCAAAATAAATCTTAGCAAATCAGTTTAGTGTTATAAGAATTGAATGGTAAAAAATTTTAATAGGGTCATTTAATTAGTTTAGGCTGCGCGTTGATTCTTAGTTTTCAATGAACAGTTTTAAAGATATAGATGTTGACTGCCCACCTGCCCTTTTCTCAAAGCCCAGCGGCTTGAACGCTTTGACGGTGTTTATTCGAGTGTGTTGCTGGTATAATTTAATTTAAATTTATTGTTAAGTTTAATTTAGTTTTAAGTCTTTAATTTTAAGTTTTAAAAATAAATCAAAATGAGCCGCCACTCAATTATTGTAGTACACAGAACGAGAGAGAGAGACAGTGCGAGAGAATGCATTCGGTGTTCAATGCTTGTGTATAATTTGTTGGAATTATTAATCCTACTTTAGGCTAATGTAACTTTTTTTAGAATTGACCTAGAGCTTCAGTAAAACCACCATATGAATCCTTAAAGTATCAGGATTCCCTCGATAAATTTTCATATTGCTAATTGACTTAGATCAGTGTTTTTTTTGCCGTTAGGACAAAATGAGAAGATTCTTAGATTTTCAAAAACCGATAAAAAATATAATATTAAATTAAATAGAATCTTTATTATGTAGAGGACTAAATTTTGGCCAAAATCGCATCGATTGATAAACGCGTTTAGCGTCCAGATTTTTTTTATAGAAATTTGGGGGTTTTTTGCCACTGGAAGAAAATGGGGGCATGGTTGTGGCCAAAATAAATCTTAGCAAATCAGTTTAGTGTTATAAGAATTGAATGTTAAAAAATTTTAATAGGGTCATTAAATTAGTTTAGGCTGCGCGTTGATTCTTAGTTTTCAATGAACAGTTTTAAAGATATATATGATGACTGCCCCCCTGCCCTTTTCTCAAAGCCCAGCGGCTTGAACGCTTTGACGGTGTTTATTCGAGTGTGATGCTGGTATAATTTAATTTTAATTTATTGTTAATTTATTGTTAAGTTTAATTTAATTTTAAGTCTTTAATTTTAAGTTTTAAAAATAAATCAAAATGAGCCGCCCCTCAATTATTGTAGTACACAGAAACAGAGAGAGAGGAGTGCGAGAGAATGCATTCGGTGTTCAATGCTTGTGTATAATTTGTTAGGAATTATTAATCCTACTTTAGGCTAATGTAACTTTTTTTAGAATTGACCTAGAGCTTCAGTAAAACCACCATATGAATCCTTAAAAGTATCAGGATTCCCTCGATAAATTTTCATATTGCTAATTGACTTAGATCAGTGTTTTTTTGCGGTTAGGAAAAAATGAGGAAGATTCTTAGATTTTCAAAAATCGATAAAAGATAGTAAACATTAAAATATCCAATATTAAATTAAATAGAATCTTTATTATGTAGAGGACTAAATTTTGGCCAAAAATCGCATCGATTGATAAACGCGTTTAGCGTCCAGATTTTTTTTTATAGAAATTGGGGGTTTTTTGCCACTGGAAGAAAATGGGGGCGTGGTTGTGGCCAAAATAAATCTTAGCAAATCAGTTTAGTGTTATACGAATTGAATGGGAAAAAATTTTACTTGGGTCATTTAATTATTTTAGGCTGTGCGTTGATTCTTAGTTTTCAATGAACAGTTTTATATAAGTTAACACAAAACGAATTCGCAACCAAAGTTGGCCACGCGCATCTGGTATTGCACCAGCAAGAAGAAGTGCAAGGGCAACTTCCCGGCTTCGGTCAGTAGCCCCCAAAAAAGTGTTGACTGCAGCGTCTGAACCACTTCCCGCTGCAGCGACGACAACTACAAAGCTCCGACGTTGGCAGAGGCAGCGACAAAGTTATTGGGAATAAATATGGCAATTTCTGTAACCATAATTTAGTTCCAATTTTGTGCAAATAAATGGTCCGTATTTAGTGTCCTAAAATTTATATTTTTTACCCTTGCAGAGGGTATTATAAATTTGGTCAGAAGTTTGTAACGCAGTGAAGGAGACATTTCCGACCCTATAAAGTATATATATTCTTGATCAGGATCAATAGGGGAGTCGATATAGCCATGTCCGTCTGTCCGTCTGTCCGTCCGTCCGTCTGTCCGTCTGTTTCAATACCGTTTGCGAGCTCAGTTTAAAAGCTATCGATCTGAAACTTTCACACTCGTCCCTAAAACATGTGTACGCAGATCAAGTTTGAAAATCGCCCCGATCGGACGTCTATATCCTATAGCTCCCATAGGAACAATCGGATATATCTAGCAAGAATTGATGATATTTCGCGCAGTGTAAAAGCTATTGACATGAATCTTTCCAAATCGTATTTTTTTATGCATACCTTGATCAGGGAAAAAGAGCGTGGCGATCGGACGTCTATATCCTATAGCTCCCATAGGAACAATAGGGTAAAATCGGTCCAAATTTTATGTTTTTCAGAATATTTCGCGCTGTGTAAAAGCTATTGCTATAAATTTTTTCAAATCGTATTTTTGTATGCATTCCTTCATCAAGGTAAAAGCGCGTGCTGATCGGACGTCTATATCCTATAGCTTCCATAGGAACAATCGGATATAACTTTCAAGAATGGAAGATATTTCGCGCAGTGTAAAAGCTATTAACATAAATCTTTCCAAATCTTATTTTTTTATGCATACCTTGATCACGGGTAAAAGCGCTTGGCGATCGGACGTCTATATCCTATAGCTCCCATAGGAACAATAGGGTGAAATCGGTTAAAATTTAATGATTTTTAGGATATTTCGCACAGTATATAAGCAATTGAGATGAATCTTTCCAAATCGTATTTTTTTATGCATACCTTGATTCGGGTAAAAGCACGTGACGATCGGACGTCTATATCCTACAGCTCCCATAGGAATAACAGAGTGAAATCGGTCCAAATTTGACGATTTCTGAATTTTTTCGGGTAGTGTGTAAGCTACTGACATAAATTTTTCCAAGTCTTATTTATTTACGCATATCTTGATTAGGGTAAAAGCGCTTGCCGATCGGACGTCTATTTCTTATAGCTTCCGTAGGAAAAGTAGTTAAAGGTAGCGAAAGTATCCCTTTTTTTCTATTTTTATATGACATTTTTGCAGTATAAAAGCAATTGACATTAAAACGATGCAAATCTAGTTTATTTATGTATACCTTATTCCTTTCGCTACTTTTTCAGTTTTAGCAATTTCGGCAAAGTCTGCAAGGGTATTAAAACTTCGGCTTGCCGAAGTTAGCTTCCGTCCTCGTTTTAAATACTGAAGTCACTCGTGTTTAACTGGCGCCCAACGTTTAAGGGTCCTGTTCGCGTAAATATCCTTGGTATCGAATCAAAGGAACACTCGTAAGAGCACCCCATAGGCTGCCCGGGTTCCATCGATCCGAAAAATAAGTCGCGACTCCAAAAATCACCTGCAAGTGCACCCCATAGGCTGCCCTGGTAACACACGGAAAAAAGGCGCACCAAAGGAAAGGCAACACTGCTGGACGACCCGCCAAGAAAAGGACTCACTTACATCAGACTGCAGGCGATCGCCGTAGACAACTGGACGGGAGTGTCAGGAAAAGGTACCCCAGTAGCAAGGAGCAAAAAGGACTACTACCAACTGACCGGTTCAGGATGCATTTTATTTTACTGTAAGCTAACTTTTAATTACAAACCACAAACCAAATAAGAAATCACAAAAGTGAAACATACCTAAAAGAAATCTTTTTAAACAAAAGCTAAAAATCTAAAACAAAGGCAAAAAAGCCACAACAAAAGCAAAAACATAGCAAAGAAACACACAAAACAAATCATATCTAAAATCTAAAAAATTATTAATTTAAGAATTTATATTTTACATACAACCCTACACAACCCTACACATACAAAAAATATTTTATTACAATGGCTAATCCTAATAATCTGATCATAGATTGATAAACGCGTTTAGAGTCCAGATTTTTTTTTATAGAAATTGGGGGTTTTTTGCCACTGGAAGAAAATGGGGGCATGGGGGTTTTTTGCCACTGGAAGAAAATGGGGGCATGTTTGTGGCCAAAATAAATCTTAGCAAATCAGTTTAGTGTTATACGAATTGAATGGTAAAAAAATTTTACTAGGGTCATTTAATTATTTTAGGCTGTGCGTTGATTCTTAGTTTTCAATGAACAGTTTTATATATATAGATGACTGCCCCCTGCCCTTTTTCTAAAGCCCAGCGGCTTGAACGCTTTGACGGGGTTTATTCGTGTGTGTTGCTGGTATAATTTAATTTTAATTTATTGTTAAGTTTAATTTTCTTTTAAGTTTTTAATTTTAAGTTTTAAAAAGAAATCAAAATGAGCCGCCGCTCAATTATTGTAGTACACAGAGTCAGAGAGAGAGAGAGACTGTGCGAGAGAATGCATTCGGTGTTCAATGCTTGTGTATAATTTGTTGGAGTTATTATTCCTACTTTAGGTTAATGTAACTTTTTTTTAGAATTGACCTAGAGCTTCAGTAAAACCACCATATGAATCCTTAAAGTATCAGGATTCCCTCGATAAATTTACATATTGCTAATTGACTTAGATCTAAAATAAATCTTAGCAAATCAGTTTAGTGTTATAAGAATTGAATGGTTAAAAATTTTAATACGGTCATTTAATTAGTTTAGGCTATGCGTTGATTCTTAGTTTTCAATGAACAGTTTTATATATATAGATGACTGCCCCCTGCCCTTTTTCTAAAGCCCAACGGCTTGAACGCTTTGACGGGGTTTATTCGTGTGTGTTGCTGGTATAATTTAATTTTAATTTTTTGTTAATTTATTGTTAAGTTTAATTTAGTTTTAAGTCTTTAATTTTAAGTTTTAAAAAGAAATCAAAATCAGCCGCCCCTCAATTATTGTAGTACACAGAGTCAGAGAGAGAGAGACAGTGCGAGAGAATGCATTCGGTGTTCAATGCTTGTGTATAATTTGTTAGAATTATTAATCCTACTTTAGGCTAATGTAACTTTTTTTAGAATTGACCTAGAGCTTCAGTAAAACCACCATATGAATCCTTAAGGTATCAGGATTCCCTCGATAAATTTTCATATTGCTAATTGACTTAGATCAGTGTTTTTTTTGCCATTAGGAAAAAATGAGGAAGATTCTTAGATTTTCAAAAATCGATCAAAAAAATAAACATTAAAGTATCTAATATTAAATTAAATAGAATCTTTATTATGTAGAGGAGTAAGTTTTGGCCAAAAATCGCATCGATTGATAAACGCGTTTAGCGTCCAGATTTTTTTTTATAGAAATTGGGGGTTTTTTGCCACTGGAAGAAAATGGGGGCATGTTTGTGGCCAAAATAAATCTTAGCAAATCAGTTTAGTGTTATACGAATTGAATGGTAAAAAATTTTACTAGGGTCATTTAATTATTTTAGGCTGTGCGTTGATTCTTAGTTTTCAATGAACAGTTTTAAAGATATATATGATGACTGCCCCCCTGCCCTTTTCTCAAAGCCCAGCGGCTTGAACGCTTTGACGGTGTTTATTCGAGTGTGTTGCTGGTATAATTTAATTTTAATTTATTGTTAATTTATTGTTAAGTTTAATTTAGTTTTAAGTCTTTAATTTTAAGTTTTAAAAATAAATCAAAATGAGCCGCCCCTCAATTATTGTAGTACACAGAAACAGAGAGAGAGACAGTGCGAGAGAATGCATTCGGTGTTCAATGCTTGTGTATAATTTGTTAGTATTATTAATCCTACTTTAGGCTAATGTAACTTTTTTTAGAATTGACCTAGAGCTTCAGTAAAACCACCATATGAATCCTTAAAAAATCAGGATTCCCTCGATAAATTTTCATATTGCTAATTGACTTAGATCAGTGTTTTTTTGCGGTTAAGAAAAAATGAGGAAGATTCTTAGATTTTCAAAAATCGATGAAAGATAGTAAACATTAAAATATCCAATATTAAATTAAGTAGAATCTTTATTATGTAGAGGACTAAATTTTGGCCAAAAATCGCATCGATTGATAAACGCGTTTAGCGTCCAGATTTTTTTTTATAGAAATTGGGGGTTTTTTTTGCCACTGGAAGAAAATGGGGGCATGGTTGTGGCCAAAATAAATCTTAGCAAATCAGTGTAGTGTTATACGAATTGAATGGAAAAAAATTTTACTTGGGTCATTTAATTATTTTAGGCTGTGCGTTGATTCTTAGTTTTCAATGAACAGTTTTATATAAGTTAACACAAAACGAATTCGCAACCAAAGTTGGCCACGCGCATCCGGTATTGCACCAGCAAGAAGAAGTGCAAGGGCAACTTCCCGGCTTCGGTCAGTAGCCCCCAAAAAAGTGGTGACTGCAGCGTCTGAACCACTTCCCGCTGCAGCGACGACAACGACAAAGCTCCGACGTTGGCAGAGGCAGCGACAAAGTTATTGGGAATAAATATGGCAATTTCTGTAACCATAATTTAGTTCCAATTTTTGTGCAAATAAATACGGACCAAGTGTCCTAAAATTTATATTTTTATACCCTTGCAGAGGGTATTATAAATTTGGTCAGAAGTTTGTCACGCAGTGAAGGAGACGTTTCCGACCCTATAAAGTATATATATTCTTGATCAGGATCAATAGGGGAGTCGATATAGCCATGTCCGTCTGTCCGTCTGTCCGTCTGTCCGTCTGTCCGTCCGTCCGTCTGTCCGTCTGTCCGTGTGTTTCAATACCGTTTGCGAGCTCAGTTTAAAAGCTAGCGATCTGAAACTTTCACACTCGTCCTAAAACATGTGTACGCAGATCAAGTTTGAAAATCGCCCCGATCGGACGTCTATATCCTATAGCTCCCATAGGAACAATCGGATATATCTAGCAAGAATTGATGATATTTCGCGCAGTGTAAAAGCTATTGACATGAATCTTTCCAAATCGTATTTTTTTATGCATACCTTGATCAGGGAAAAAGCGCGTGGCGATCGGACGTCTATATCCTATAGCTCCCATAGGAACAATAGGGTAAAATCGGTCCAAATTTTATGTTTTTCAGAATATTTCGCGCTGTGTAAAAGCTATTGCTATAAATTTTTTCAAATCGTATTTTTGTATGCATTCCTTCATCAAGGTAAAAGCGCGTGCTGATCGGACGACTATATCCTATAGCTTCCATAGGAACAATCGGATATAACTTTCAAGAATGGAAGATATTTCGCGCAGTGTAAAAGCTATTAACATAAATCTTTCCAAATCTTATTTTTTTATGCATACCTTGATCAGGATAAAAGCGCTTGGCGAACGGACGTCTATATCCTATAGCTCCCATAGGAACAATAGGGTGAAATCGGTTAAAATTTAATGATTTTTAGGATATTTCGCACAGTATATAAGCAATTGACATGAATCTTTCCAAATCGTATTTTTTTATGCATACCTTGATTCGGGTACAGCTCCCATAGGAACAACAGAGTGAAATCGGTCCAAATTTTACGATTTTCTGAATTTTTTCGCGTAGTGTGTAAGCTACTGACATAAATTTTTCCAAGTCTTATTTATTTACGCATATCTTGATTAGGGTAAAAGCGCTGGCCGATCGGACGTCTATTTCTTATAGCTTCCGTAGGAAAAGTAGTAAAGGTTGCGAAAGTATCCCTTTTTTTCTATTTTTATATGACATTTTTGCAGTATAAAAGCAATTGACATTAAACGATGCAAATCTAGTTTATTTATGTATACCTTATTCCTTTCGCTACTTTTTCAGTTTTAGCAATTTCGGCAAAGTCTGCAAGGGTATTAAAACTTCGGCTTGCCGAAGTTAGCTTCCGTCCTCGTTTTAAATACTGAAGTCACTCGTGTTTAACTGGCGCCCAACGTTTAAGGGTCCTGTTCGCGTAAATATCCTTGGTATCGAATCAAAGGAACACTCGTAAGAGCACCCCATAGGCTGCCCGGGTTCCACCGATCCGAAAAATAAGTCGCGACTCCAAAAATCTCCTGCAAGTGCACCCCATAGGCTGCCCTGGTAACACCGGAAAAAAGGCGCACCAAAGGAAAGGCAACACTGCTGGACGACCCGCCAAGAAAAGGACTCACTTACATCAGACTGCAGGCGATCGCCGTAGACAACTGGACGGGAGTGTCAGGAAAAGGTACCCCAGTAGCAAGGAGCAAAAAGGACTACTACCAACTGACCGGTTCAGGATGCATTTTATTTTACTGTAAGCTAACTTTTAATTACAAACCACAAACCAAATAAGAAATCACAAAAGTGAAACATACCTAAAAGAAATCTTTTTAAACAAAAGCTAAAAATCTAAAACAAAGGCAAAAAAGCCACAACAAAAGCAAAAACAAAGCAAAGAAACACACAAAACAAATCATATCTAAAATCTAAAAAATTATTAATTTAAGAATTTATATTTTACATACAACCCTACACAACCCTACACATACAAAAAATATTTATTACAATGGCTAATCCTAATAATCTGATCATAGATTGATAAACGCGTTTAGAGTCCAGATTTTTTTTTATAGAAATTGGGGGTTTTTTTGACACTGGAAGAAAATGGGGGCATGGGGATTTTTTGCCACTGGAAGAAAATGGGGGCATGTTTGTGGCCAAAATAAATCTTAGCAAATCAGTTTAGTGTTATACGAATTGAATGGAAAAAAATTTTACTTGGGTTATTTAATTATTTTAGGCTGTGCGTTGATTCTTAGTTTTCAATGAACAGTTTTATATATATAGATGACTGCCCCCTGCCCTTTTTCTAAAGCCCAACGGCTTGAACGCTTTGACGGGGTTTATTCGTGTGTGTTGCTGGTATAATTTAATTTTAATTTTTTGTTAATTTATTGTTAAGTTTAATTTAGTTTTAAGTCTTTAATTTTAAGTTTTAAAAAGAAATCAAAATCAGCCGCCCCTCAATTATTGTAGTACACAGAGTCAGAGAGAGAGAGACAGTGCGAGAGAATGCATTCGGTGTTCAATGCTTGTGTATAATTTGTTAGAATTATTAATCCTACTTTAGGCTAATGTAACTTTTTTTAGAATTGACCTAGAGCTTCAGTAAAACCACCATATGAATCCTTAAGGTATCAGGATTCCCTCGATAAATTTTCATATTGCTAATTGACTTAGATCATTATTTTTTTTTGCCATTAGGAAAAAATGAGGAAGATTCTTAGATTTTCAAAAATCGATAAAAAAAATAAACATTAAAATATCCAATATTAAATTAAATAGAATCTTTATTATGTAGAGGACTAAATCGCATCGATTGATAAACGCGTTTAGCGTCCAGATTTTTTTTTATAGAAATTGAGGGTTTTTTGCCACTGGAAGAAAATGGGGGCATGTTTGTGGCCAAAATAAATCTTAGCAGATCAGTTTAGTGTTATACGAATTGAATGGTAAAAAATTTTACTAGGGTCATTTAATTATTTTAGGCTGTGCGTTGATTCTTAGTTTTCAATGAACAGTTTTATATAAGTTAACACAAAACGAATTCGCAACCAAAGTTGGCCACGCGATTCCGGTATTGCACCAGCAAGTAGAAGTGCAAGGGCAACTTCCCGGCTTCGGTCAGTAGCCCCCAAAAAAGTGCTGACTGCAGCGTCTGAACCTCTTCCCGCTGCAGCGACGACAACGACAAAGCTCCGACGTTGGCAGAGGCAGCGACAAAGTTATTGGGTATAAATATGGCAATTTCTGTAAACATAATTTTGTTCCAATTTTTGTGCAAATAAATACGGACCAAGTGTCCTACAATTTATATTTTTTTAAATACTGAAGTCACTCGTGTTTAACTGGCGCCCAACGTTTAAGGGTCTTGTTCGCGGAAATATCCTTGGTATCGAATCAAAGGAACACTCGTAAGAGCACCCCATAGGCTGCCCGGGTTCCACCGATCCGAAAAATAAGTCGCGACTCCAAAAATCACCTGCAAGTGCACCCCATAGGCTGCCCTGGTAACACCGGAAAAAAGGCGCACCAAAGGAAAGGCAACACTGCTGGACGACCCGCCAAGAAAAGGACTCACTTACATCAGACTGCAGGCGATCGCCGTAGACAACTGGACGGGAGTGTCAGGAAAAGGTACCCCAGTAGCAAGGAGCAAAAAGGACTACTACCAACTGACCGGTTCAGGATGCATTTTATTTTACTGTAAGCTAACTTTTATTTACAAACCACAAACCAAATAAGAAATCACAAAAGTGAAACATACCTAAAAGAAATATTTTTAAACAAAAGCTAAAAAGCTAAAACAAAGGCAAAAAAGCCACAACAAAAGCAAAAACAAAGCAAAGAAACACACAAAACAAATCATATCTAAAATCTAAAAAATTATTAATTTAAGAATTTATATTTTACATACAACCCTACACAACCCTACACATACAAAAAATATTTTATTACAATGGCTAATCCTAATAATCTGATCAGGCCCGCGATGCTACCCAATAGTGGAGTACAAGCCCCTGAAATAAACCAAGTCCCAGCAAACTTAGTTAATATGCAAGCCCAAATACAAGAAATAGTAGAGAGAATCCTAAATCAAAAATTAAATCCAGATTCAGTGCCGCTACTCGATCAAACCTATACTGCTAATGCAAATAATATGAATGAATTTGATAGAGTCCCAGACATTGTAAAAAGCCTCAGGGAATTTTCTGGCCAAGCAGGAGAATTCAGCTCTTAGAGAAAGAGCGTAGAGAGAATAATAAAAATATATTCATTAACAGAAGGATCCCCCAAGTACTATTCAATTTTAAATGTTATTAGAAACAAAATAGTAGGTAATGCAGACTCAGTTCTAGAATCATATAACACACCACTAAACTGGACAGCAATCTCCAAATGTTTAACAGCCCACTACGCTGATAAACGAGACGTTACGACATTAGAATATCAGATGACTTCGTTAGTACAGGGTAATCAAACCACAGCAGATTTCTACCAACAGGTCTATACTCACTTATCACTCATCTTGAACAAAATTTCATGCATGGAAATGGGAAGAGAATCAATCGATCTTTTTGCCAAATCTTACAGAGACGAGGCGCTTGATACTTTTATTAGAGGTCTTAACGGCGACTTGCCTAGACTGCTAGGTACCAAAGAGCCGGCAGATCTTCCATCTGCACTTCAACTTTGCGAAAGACTAGAAAATCAAAATTTCAGAACCAATTACGCCAATAATAATCAAAACAATTCAAGAAAATTTGAAGGACCTACTATAGGACCTGCCTTACCAAAAAAATTCGCACAGCAACCATTCAACGCAGCTAGACAACCATTTATCCCACATTTAGCTCATGTTCCACAGACCCCGAAAATGACACCCTATTTTCCACAGCAGCAAATGCAATTCAGTAGACATCAACAACAATATTCTGCTTACCCAGCAATACAACCAACACGTCCATTGGCTCCAAAACCTCAGCCTAAGCCAGAACCTAAGGATATAGATAAAAGTTTACAGACAAGACAAATAAATTATATGAACAGACCAAATAATGGAATGCAGGGAAAACGACCACCACCTCAAATGACAAGCGGACGGGTAGATAAAAGACAGAGAAATTTTCACATAATCACTGAACAAGAACAGACATTAGAAAATAGCGACCAATTAACGGAAACTGACGAAACAGCAGCCGAATACTATGCGGAAATTCCAGATTTCGAACAAGAAACAGAGGAAACCGAATATACTGGCCTTTATTTTTATACCCTTGCAGAGGGTATTATAAATTTGGTCAAAAGTTTGTAACGCAGTGAAGGAGACGTTTCCGACCCTATAAAGTATATATATTCTTGATCAGGATCAATAGGGGAGTCGATATAGCCATGTCCGTCTGTCCGTCTGTCCGTCTGTCCGTCTGTCCGTCCGTCCGTCTGTCCGTCTGTCCGTCTGTTTCAATACCGTTTGCGAGCTCAGTTTAAAAGCTAGCGATCTGAAACTTTCACACTCGTCCTAAAACATTTGTACGCAGATCAAGTTTGAAAATCGCCCCGATCGGACGTCTATATAGCTCCCATAGGAACAATCGGATATATCTAGCAAGAATTGATGATATTTCGCGCAGTGTAAAAGCTA
This sequence comes from Drosophila prolongata, assembly GCA_036346975.1. NCBI lineage: Eukaryota > Metazoa > Arthropoda > Insecta > Diptera > Drosophilidae > Drosophila > Drosophila prolongata. Next base: position 12,950 of record JAYMZC010000202.1, on the reverse strand, counting down.
TTGACATGAATCTTTCCAAATCGTATTTTTTTATGCATACCTTGATCAGGGAAAAAGCGCGTGGCGATCGGACGTCTATATCCTATAGCTCCCATAGGAACAATAGGGTAAAATCGGTCCAAATTTTATGTCTTTCAGAATATTTCGCGCTGTGTAAAAGCTATTGCTATAAATTTTTTCAAATCTTATTTTTTTATGCATACCTTGATCAGGGTAAAAGCGCTTGCCGATCAGACGTCTATATCCTATAGCTCCCATAGGAACAATAAGGTGAAATCGTTTAAAATTTAATGATTTTTAGGATATTTCGCACAGTATATAAGCAATTGACATGAATCTTTCCATATCGTATTTTTTTATGCATACCTTGATTAGGGTAAAAGCACGTGACGATCGGACGTCTATATCCTACAGCTCCCATAGGAACAACAGGGTGAAATCGGTCCAAATTTGACGATTTTCTGAATTTTTTCGCGTAGTGTGTAAGCTACTGACATAAATTTTTCCAAGTCTTATTTATTTACGCATATATTGATTAGGGTAAAAGCGCTTGCCGATCGGGCGTCTATTTCTTATAGCTTCCGTAGGAAAAGTAGTTAAAGGCTGCGAAAGTATGCCTTTTTTTCTATTTTTATATGACATTTTTGCAGTATAAAAGCAATTGACATTAAACGATGCAAATCTAGTTTATTTATGTATACCTTATTCCTTTCGCTACTTTTTCAGTTTTAGCAATTTCGGCAAAGTCTGCAAGGGTCCTTCCGTCCTCGTTTAGAGTAAAATCCTCTGATGGAGAGATGATCAAAATTTTAATAGACACCGGCTCTAATAAAAATTATATCCAACCGCGATTGGTAAAAAACCAATCGAAAATCATAAATCTTTTCCGTAGCCGGAGATATCCATATCACCCACCACACAATTGCCAACCCATTTGACTTAAAAGATACATTTGTTAAATTCTTTTTGCTACCCTCATTAAAATCTTTCGATGCTATTATAGGAAATGATACACTTCGTGAAATCAACGCTCAAATAAATATGCAGGAAGGTTACATTTCAATTAAAAACAAACGTAAAATTAAAATAAAACAGAAAGCTTCTCCCGAAGTCAACAAGTTAGATATTCGAATACACCATACAACAAAAACGCAAAAGAAAATTTAAAAATTATTTGCTTAAAATTTCCAAACTTATTTGGCGACCCGGACGAAAAACTGACATACACTACCAAAGTAGAAGCCACTATAACAAGTACAAACGAAAGTCCAATATACTCGAGGCACTACCCATACCCAGAAGCTATTAGGTCCGAAGTCGAAAAACAAATACAAGAGCTACTCGAAAACGGCGTAATTAGACCTTCAAGGTCTCCGTATAATTCTCCAATATGGATTGTACCCAAAAAAATGGATGCCTCCGGACAGAAAAAACATAGAATGGTGATTGACTATAGGAAGCTTAACTTGGTCACTATTCCAGACAGATACCCTTTACCAGACATAAACAATGTACTGGCACAACTAGGACAAAATAAATTTTTTTCTGTTTTAGACCCTAAAAGTGGATTTCACCAAATCCCACTCAGACAATCAGACATATAAAAAACTGCATTTTCAGTAAATCAAGGCAAATATGAGTTTACCAGACTCCCGTTTGGACTTAAAAATTCCCCTCCCATTTTTCAAAGAGCGCTAGATGACATTCTTAGAGAACATATAGGAATTAGGTGTTTCGTCTACATTGACGACATTATTATCTTCAGTAAAAACGAAGAAAATCATCTAAAAGGCATAAAAATTGTATTCAAAATTCTTGAAGACGCAAACATGAGAATTCAGTTAGATAAATGCGAATTTTTTAAGAAAGAAGTTGAATTTTTAGGATTTTTAGTAGCAGATACCGGTATTAAGAAAAATCCGGAAAAGGTGAGAGCAATCGTCGAATTCCCCGAACCAAAGACACTTAAAGATCTTCGTTCCTTTTTAGGACTGTCAGGGTTCTACCGTCGCTTCATTAAAGATTATGCAAAGCTTGCAAAGCCCCTAACAGCCCTTTTAAGGGAGGAAGAGGGCCGAGGCCGTATCTCAAAAAATGCCTCAAGCAAAACTCTGATTGATCTTGACAAAGAGGCAAGGGAAGCATTTAGAAAATTAAAACAAACTCTCGCCTCCGAGGAGGTAATCTTATCATATCCAGACTACAAAAAGGAATTTCAATTAACTACCGATGCTTCAGATTATGCTATTGGTGCCGTATTGGCCCAAGAAGACAAACCTATAATGTTTATTTCTAGGACTCTAAGTAAGGCAGAAGAAAGTTATGCCCCTAACAAAAAGGAAATGCTAGCTATAATTTGGTCTATACAGACTCTTAGAAATTTTCTGTACGGTCCGACTAAAGTGAAAATATTTACAGACCACGAATCTCTCACACACCCAACTAACCCTAAAAGCCGTAACGATCAGATGAAGAGATGGAATGCAATTCTAGAGGAGTACAATCACGAACTGCTCCACAAACCTGGCAAAGCAAACGTTGTTGCCGATGCTACTGAGTAGACCTCCCATTCAAATGGGAGGCACTATTCACAGCAGTTCTAGTTCTCCTGAGAGACTAATACCAATGGCAGAAGAACCAGTAAATGTTTTTAAAAATCAAATACTATTATATTAGGAAATACACCCTCCTATAAATTCGAACTTGTTTTTCCCACGTACCATAGACACATTACTACAGAACCAATTTTTAATTCAGAAATCTTATCCAAAATTTTAAGAGTTAGAATCAACCCGTCCGTCATTAACGGAATTCATACAGACGAAAAAACCTTAGGTCAACTTCAGGAAATCTATCCACTTTTCAATAAATATAAAACCAGATTCTCAAGCAGACTAGTTAAAGATTTAAAAGACGAAACTGATCAAGAGAATGCAATTATAACAGAGCATGAGGGCCACAATAATAAAACTTGTAAAAGAATGCCAAATTTGTAAGGAACATAAATACGAAAGACACTCCAACAAACCAGAGTTACAAAAAACACCAATACCTCAAAACCCAGGTCAAATTATTCACGTTGATTTTTACCTCACGTGCAAACAAGTCGTTTTGACTGCAATAGATAAATTTTCAAAATTTGCACAGGCTAGGATAGTCAAATCTCGAGCAACTCAAGACATAAAAGAACCTTTAAAAGATTTATTAATCAATTTTGGTATCCCAGAAATAGTAGTAATGGATAATGAGAAATCACTTGGTTCGGCTCCCGTAATGCGGATGCTACAAGATCAATTTAATATCGAAGTTTACAAAACACCTCGTTTCCATTCAACACTGTCAGAAATTATTCGGTGCCAAAAGGCCGACAAAGTACACGCTTCGTTAAAAGATCTTATAGACAGATCAGTTGTCAAATATAATTATTCAATACACTCAACTACTAACAGAAAACCAGTTGACTTATTTTTTGGAAGAAAGGAAGCACTTAACCCTAAACTACAACAAACAGAGAGACAAAAAATTACAGAGAGAATTACAACCACTCAGGAAAAAGACCTAACATACCATAACAAAAGTAGAGATCAAATACAAAAATATTCCCCAGAAGATGAGATATTTGTTCAAAATAATAAAAGATTAGGTACAAAACTATCCGCCAGATATAAAAAAGAAACCGTAAAAGAAGACAGAAACACCACAGTACTAACAGAAACTGGAAGAATTATTCATAAACAACTTATTCGAAATTAAATCACATTTACAGAACCCTTTTCACTGCGTGCGCTGCTGACGTACAAATAACTGACTACACGAAATCCAATATCGTGACTCTAATTACCGGATTGGCAAAGGTTCAAACGGGAACCTTCAGATTAATTCATATTATTGACTTAGAAAAATACGAAGAAACACTTGAAAAAATTAATTACACTGCTAACTATAAATTATAAACATACGACCCAATATTGCCATTTATAACCGAAGAAATTAGAATTTCAAAAAATTTAATTAATAACCTCAAGATTAAGAGTAGAAGGAAAAGACATATAGATTTATTACGCAGCGCCTGGAAATGGTTAGCTGGATCTCCCGACAGTAGAGATTTCGAAATAGTTCAAGAAAAAATAAATTCAGCATTAACTAACAACAACTGTTCTCTCAAAATTGAAATTTGAAATATGTATATTGAAAAAAAAATAAAAATAAAAACTTGAAATTTAGTGTAAGTTAGTTTAGGGCGAAGGCGGGAGCACAATAAAGTTTTCTCTCGCTCTCGGCGAAGTCGCCCCTGTCTTCGCCAACCTTCGTTAAGCTAGGCTCTAAGTACTTTGTCGAAAAATATATAAGCATTCGTTGAAATTGATTTGAGACGTCGACACCTTTTCTTTTCGTTTTCGTTTCTCGCAATTAATAATTTTAGCAACCGCCAAGTTTTTTTTCGGTTTTTAATAATTAGAAAATTCTCTAATTTTTCATGGCGCCCCGGGTGGACGTTAAAGTTATTAATATTTGGAAACTAGTGACAGTGACACATAAACCAAAAATATAAAGTGCAAGTGCAAGTGGAGTTCAAAGCACTCAATTACATACCTACATAGTGTTTTTTTTTTGTTGCCCGCGGCGTGTCGGTGTGGACAGAAAATACACAGCAGCTCCTGCTTAAAATATCGTGCCGGTCGCGAAATACCCTGTTCGCCACAAAAGAACTGCTGCCAATTTATAAGAAAAACAATTTAATTGTTTATTGTCTTGTGCTGAAAAATTGCGCCTCGCTTTCAATTCTTGGCACAGACGTATCGATATAGTAGAGCTAGTTGTGCATGCATTTATTTATAATAAATAAAAATAAAAATTATATTAAAATTTATTATATACACATACATATACACATACACATTATAACCTATTTGAACCTCCGTTGGACGCAACATTTACATAATTGTGTTATATTATTGCAATCACTGTCGCCCCCAATTTATTTATTGAAACTCGAAAATTAATAGTTAGTAAAATTATCCCAGCCGCTATATATAACCAATACATAAGTCCTCATATACAAGCAGCTGCAGCGGTTAACTTTTTCGTTTTCCTTTTAGCTTCGCTTGTCTGCTGTTAGCATCGTTGTAATTGTTGTTGGACTTTTGGTTTGGCGCGCTGAAGATCAAAGTGACGCGCTACCCTGCATTCGGAAGGGTATACTGATTTTTGCCGTCATTTGCAACCACTGTTAATTTTGATACCTCGTAGCTCGATATTCAATTTAATATTTTTTTTCGTCGTTTTCGTTGTGGATAATTATTAAAATAATTTTTTCGAACAAATTTAATAATTAAATTAAATTGTTATTTACTCTTAGTATTTTGTTTCGAAAATTTATTTAACATTTTGTCGTCGTTCTAATTGAACAATTATCCTCTTTTCAAACTTATTTATTTTATTAATTATTATTCTTGGATACATAATTTATTTATATATATATATTTATTTATTTTCGTGGTTTATATATAAAAAAAAAAAAATAAAAAAATAAATTAAAATGAGTCCAGATAAGCCAAAATCTCTTGAACTTCTTGCGGATCTTAAAAATAAGCTCAAAAAACCAGTGATGAGCATCCGCCGATTAAATGATCGAATAGAAGCCGGCCAGATTCCGATCCAAGAAGTAGAACTAACTTGTCGGCTAGAGATTTTAAATGCTTCTATTATTAAGGCAACTCAAATACAGGAACAGATCGAAGATTTAGATGATGGCGATGAGTTCGGAGAAGAGTTGGAAGAGCTTTCAATAATACCCAAGGCAAATATAATGTCGCTTATCTCAGCCTTGAAGACGGCAAGCGAAACCAAAATAATTGGATCAGCTTCTGTAGCCCCAACTCGAGCTCGACTTCCGAATTTGGCATTGCCGAAATTCAGCAGCAAATATTCGGAGTTTAAGAATTTCATTAGCCTTTTCGAAACTCTTGTTCATCAAGACGACAGCATTCCCGTCATAGAAAAATTCAATCATTTAATTTCTTGTCTTTCTGGTGAAGCTTTGGGAACTATTAAGGCCTACCAAGTCACCAAGAGCAATTATGAAAAGGCTATGATCAGCCTGGAAAAAGTGTATGATAACGAATGTTTAATTTTTATGAATAATATTTCAACATTGTTTAGTCTTCCGAAAATAACGCAACAGTCAGCTTCGTCTTTAAGAAATACTATCGACACCGTATCATCTATATACGGTTCTTTGTTATCGATAGGAGACGACACCAAGATTTCAAATGCAATGTTGATCTTTCTTGTTTTGAACAGAGTAGACCCAGTGACCAAACAAAAATGGGAAGAACAATTAGATTATGAAAGGTTACCGCTTTGGTCCGATTTTGAAAAAATGTTAAACCGCCGATACCAGCATTTATCCGCTGAAGAATCGACGAAACTAAAGCAAGATAAAGTTATGTCGAGCAAGCCACATAATCGCAGCTCATTTTCTTGTTCTTCGTCCAACAGTAAATCCCAGCAAAGTTGTAGCTATTGCAATGCAGGAGACCATATCCTAGCGAACTGTGGTCCGTTTGGTCGCCTTTCGGTAATGCAAAGGTTTGACTTTGTAAAATCTGCTTCCTTATGCATCAATTGTATGCGAAAGGGTCACACTGTTTCAAAATGCAAATTTAATAAATGTCGAGTTTGTGGCCGCTCGCATCACGTTTTACTGCATAGATATACAGTGTCCGAAAATAGTTTAGCGTTGCCACCACCCCAAGAGATTCTTGGATGCGACATCATTGGACAGAGTGATTTTAGCCACGTCGATCGTAAGTGTAAGAACTAAAAACGGTGAATATATTTGGGCCCGAGCACTTCTGGACTCTGGGTCACAAACGAATTTTATAATTTTTATGTAAGCTCACCGCTTACAGATCCGTAAAGAGGAGTCGTGTATAAACTTATTTGGTATTGGCGAGTCCAATTCTCAAGTTAAGAAAAAGGTACACAAAATGGTGAAGTCGCGTATAAATGGTAGTGAGTTCTCATTCGATTTTTGGATTTTGAAATCAATATCAGGATATCATCCTGACCAGTCGGTCAATATCAATGACTGGAAAATTCCAAAGAACCTACCACTAGCAGACCCCTATTTCTACAAGCCACAAAGAATAGATATGTTAATAGGAGCAGAATCATTTTTCGAATTATTAGCTGTTGGACAAATTAGACAAGGTCCTGACTTTCCAACTCTGCAGAAAACCCTCTTCGGCTGGGTTGTATCGGGTAGATATAAGGCATCTTCCCCTACAGAAGTTGTGAAAAGTTTCAGTTGTAGTGAAGAGATTTTAGTGTCTATTGACAGCACACTACAGAAGTTTTGGTCACTGGAAGAAATGCCATCTCTAAAGAAAATTCTGTCACCTGAGCAAAAGTTATGTGAAGAACACTACCGGAAGACTACTCAGGTTTTGCCATCAGGTCGGTTTGAAGTTAGGCAACTCTTTTGAAGTTGCAAAACGGCGGTTTTTGTCGCTTGAAAGAAGGCTGTCTCGAGACCCTGAGATGAAGGAAATGTACCTAGAATTTATGGAGGAGTACCTTTCCTTAGGTCATATGTCTCTTACAGATAAACTTCCTTCTGCTCCACACTATGTTATCCCACATCAATGTGTTCTGAGACCCCAAAGTACGTCAACCAAGTTACGTGTCGTTTTCGATGCGTCTTGTAAATCGTCAACTCAGAAGTCTCTAAATGACATTTTGATGGTTGGGCCGACAATCCAAGATGAGTTGTACTCAACGTTACTGCGCTTCCGGCTGCATAGGTTTGCCCTGACCGCCGATGTAAAGAAAATGTATCGCCAAGTGATGGTGAATGAAGCGGATAGGCAGTTTCAACTTATAGTGTGGAGAAGAGACCCCTCTGAGTCCTTGAGATTATACAAGCTCAACACCGTAACATATGGTACTGGACCAGCCCCGTTTTTGGCTATTCGGTGTTTAAAAAGGTTAAGTGAGTCTGTAAAAGTTTCTTTTCCTAGAGCTGCTAAGGTTATTGGATCCGACTTTTATGTCGATGATATGTTGACTGGTGCTGCATGCGTAGAGGAGTTAAAGACTATTAAGTCTGAAGTATCTCAGGTTCTTCAAACTGCAGGTTTTCAATTGACAAAGTGGTTTTCAAACTCACCTGACGTTACCGCATCTGAGAGCACAGTTAAATCCATACCCATCTCGGACTCAGAGTCAACTAAGGCGTTAGTAATATCGTGGTTGCCTAACGAAGATGCCTTCAAATTTCAAATTGACACTGCTGTCATGGGTCTCCGAGCGACAAAACGGAACATACTATCGGTGACATCGAAGCTGTTTGACCCCCTCGGCTTATTAAGTCCTATTGTAATTAGAGGAAAGATCCTATTGCAGGAACTTTGGCTTAATAAGTTAGATTGGGATGAGTCGATTCCTATTCATTTGGAAACAGCTTGGAATATGATAAAAATTACATTGTCTAAATTAGAGGAAATATCTATTCCCCGGTTTGTGCATACCGATCCGATGTCACCGGTCCAATTACATGCCTTTGCTGACGCATCCTTAAGAGCTTATGGAGCTTGCGTCTACATTCGTAGCAAAACTGCAGAAGGTTATAAAATATCGCTGTTGACTTCAAAGTCTAAAGTAGCGCCGCTTTAGACTGAAACACTCCCAAGGCTTGAGTTATGTGCCGCTCACCTTCTCGCAGATCTCTGCCACAGAATCAAGACCCTATTAAAGGTACCTATCGAACGGATTGTTTATTGGTCGGATTCTGAAGTTACGCTTCATTGGATCCGGTCTCATCCATCTTCATTATCCACATTTGTATCGAATAGAGTAGCGGAGATTCAAGAGTGGTCAGGTGAAGCTACGTGGCGGCATGTTCCAACGAAACAAAACCCAGCAGATATTGTATCAAGAGGTTGTGATGTCGACAAAATTATACAGTCAATATGGTTTACTGGACCTGCGTTTTTAAAAGAGGAAGATGCAAACTGGCCCCAGAATGCACACTTTGAACTAGATGAAGAAGTCCTACTACAAGAATCGAAGAAGACTGCGGTCGGACTGACCGCTGCAGTAAGAAATTTGGATTTGGTAGATGTCATCGAGGGATTTTCGTTACACCTTAAACTGCTTCGGGTATTCGTTTATATGTTCCGCTTCATAAGAAAATGCAAAGACAAAAGTATGGTATTTGAAAAAACTTTGTCGCCGACTGAATATAATGAAGCTTTTCTAAAAATTGTCGAGATATTACAGAAGCACGAGTATCATGAAGAAAGAGAAAAAGTTCGTAAAGGATCCAGAGTTGGCCCAAGTCTTCAGCGATTGAATCCATTCATCCATGAAGACAAGGGGACTTGGTGTCACTTTTCTTTGTTGCGAGTGCTTGTAGCTAATGCTCCTATATCATACGATGCCAAGTTTCCATTGTTGTTGACAAAACGCTCCCAATTTGTGCAGAGCTATGTTCGGCATCTTCACCATTCCAATTTTCATGTTGGTCCACGAGCCCTTGTGAGTCTCCTTCGACAGCGTATTTGGATCGTAAACGCTCAGGAGGTCTGCAGTCAGATAGTTCGATCATGCATACGCTGCTTTAAGTGTAAGCCTCGACTAATGACACAAATTATGGGAAATTTACCCGCAGATCGTCTCCGTGCTCTCCGCCCATTTGCTATATGTGGCGTCGATTTTTGTGGCCCTGTCTATACGACATTGAAAATTCGTGGTAGGCCTCCGTATAAGTTATACATTGCGCTCTTCGCTTGTTTTGCGTCCAAAGCGGTTCATCTAGAAGTTGTTTCAGATTTAACCACAGATTCCTTTTTATTGGCTTTTCAAAGGTTCGTTGGGCGCCGAGGATGTCCCCAAGTCGTCCATTGCGACAACGGGACGAACTTCGTCGGAGCGAGTCGCCACTTCCGGGCCCTTCGAGAGAGGATAGAGGACGAAGCCGACGCGATACGCGAATTCGCATCAAAAAGCGGATGCGAATTTGTCTTCACACCACCGCGGGCTCCGCACATGGGCGGACTATGGGAGGCAGGTGTCAAAACTGCCAAGAACCTACTCCTACGGGCGGTGGGCAGCGCGCTCCTAAGCGCAGAAGAGCTGGGGACAGTCCTCGTGGGAATCGAGGCGGTGATGAACTCCCGGCCGCTCGGAGCAATCAGCAGCGACCCAAGCGACGGAGAGGCGCTGACACCCGGGCACCTGCTGACGGGCGGGCCGCTACTCGCCACACCAGCACTCCGGACCCCGGACCAGGAGGGTCTCAACTGCTTGCGGCGATGGCGGCTTGTCTCGTCAGTCAGGCAAATGTTCTGGCGGCGATGGTCCCGGGAATATGTCCTGGGCCTCCAAATACGGGGCAAGTGGCACCAGCAGCAGCCCAACATCAGCGAGGGAGATCTCGTCCTCGTGGCCGAGGACAACCTGCCGCCCCAACAATGGCTCCTCGGCAGAATAGTCGCCAGGCACGCAGGGGAGGACGGCATGGTCAGGGTCGTCGACGTGCGATCTAGTGGAGGAGGCCTTTTTCGGCGGGCCATTCATAAGTTGGCGCCGCTTCCATTGTGTTGAAGCCCGATGGGTGTTCAACGGGGCCGGTGTTCGCTCACAATTGAAATTTGAAATATGTATATTAAAAAAAAAAAAAAAATAAAAACTTGAAGTTTAGTGTAAGTTAGTTTAGGGCGAAGGCGGGAGCACAATAAAGTTTTCTCTCGCTCTCGGCGAAGTCGCCCCGTCTTCGCCAACCTTCGTTAAGCTAGGCTCTAAGTACTTTGTCGAAAAATATATAAGCATTCGTTGAAATTGATTTGAGCCGTCGACACCTTTTCTTTCCGTTTTCGTTTCTCGCAATTAATAATTTTAGCCACCGCCAAGTTTTTTTTCGGTTTTTAATAATTAGAAAATTCTCTAATTTTTCAACAACAATCAAGTTATTCTAAACAGACTTATCGTAGAAAAAATAAATAATATCACCCAGGCCAATGCAAATCTTATAAACAGCTTAAAATACGGAGGAGATCCTCAAAGAGACACTAGCACAATATTAATGTTTCAAATTAAAATGCTTAAAGAAGAAATTGTCAACTTAAGCCACGCAATACAATGGGCAAAAGCAGATATTAGTAACACCCAGATATTAGGAGATGAAGAGGTAAATGAAGTTATACGAGGACGGAAGCTAACTTCGGCAAGCTGAAGTTTTAATACCCTTGCAGACTTTGCCGAAATTGCTAAAACTGAAAAAGTAGCGAAAGGAATAAGGTATACATAAATAAACTAGATTTGCATCGTTTAATGTCAATTGCTTTTATACTGCAAAAATGTCATATAAAAATAGAAAAAAAGGGATACTTTCGCAGCCTTTAACTACTTTTCCTACGTAAGCTATAAGAAATAGACGCCCGATCGGCAAGCGCTTTTACCCTAATCAAGATATGCGTAAATAAATAAGACTTGGAAAAATTTATGTCAGTAGCTTACACACTACGCGAAAAAATTCAGAAAATCGTCAAATTTGGACCGATTTCACCCTGTTGTTCCTATGGGAGCTGTAGGATATAGACGTCCGATCGTCACGTGCTTTTACCCTAATCAAGGTATGCATAGTAAAAATAAGATTTGGAAAGATTCATGTCAATTGCTTATATACTGTGCGAAATATCCTAAAATCATTAAATTTTAAACGATTTCACCTTATTGTTCCTATGGGAGCTATAGGATATAGACGTCTGATCGGCAAGCGCTTTTACCCTGATCAAGGTATGCATAACAAAATAAGATTTGAAAAAAATTTATAGCAATAGCTATAAATATATTTTTTTAAATACTGAAGTCACTCGTGTTTAACTTATATATAGATGACCCTTTTTCTAAAGCCCAGCGGCTTGAACGCTTTGACGGGGTTTATTCGTGTGTGTTGCTGGTATAATTTAATTATGCCCTTGCAGAGGGTATTATAAATTTGGTCAGAAGTTTGTAACGCAGTGAAGGAGACGTTTCCGACCCTATAAAGTATATATATTCATGATCAGGATCAATAGGGGAGTCGATATAGCCATGTCCGTCTGTCCGTCTGTCCGTCCGTCCGTCTTTCCGTCTGTCCGTCTGTTTCAATACCGTTTGCGAGCTCAGTTTAAAAGCTAGCGATCTGAAACTTTCACACTCGTCCTAAAACATGTGTACGCAGATCAAGTTTGAAAATCGCCCCGATCGGACGTCTATATCCTATAGCTCCCATAGGAACAATCGGATATATCTAGCAAGAATTGATGATATTTCGCGCAGTGTAAAAGCTATTGACATGAATCTTTCCAAATCGTATTTTTTTATGCATACCTTGATCAGGGAAAAAGCGCGTGGCGATCGGACGTCTATATCCTATAGCTCCCATAGGAACAATAGGGTAAAATCGGTCCAAATTTTATGTTTTTCAGAATATTTCGCGCAGTGTAAAAGCTATTAACATAAATCTTTCCAAATCTTATTTTTTTATGCATACCTTGATCAGTAAAAGCGCTTGCCGATCGGACGTCTATATCCTATAGCTCCCATAGGAACAATAGGGTGAAATCCTTTAAAAATTAATGATTTTTAGGATATTTCGCACAGTATATAAGCAATTGTCATGAATCTTTTCAAATCGTATTTTTTTATGGCATACCTTGATTAGGGTAAAAGCACGTGACGATTGGACGTCTATATCCTACAGCTCCCATAGGAACAACAGGGTGAAATCGGTCCAAATTGACGATTTTCTGAATTTTTTCGCGTAGTGTGTAAGCTACTGACATAAATTTTTCCAAGTCTTATTTATTACGCATATCTTGATTAGGGTAAAAGCGCTTGCCGATCGGCCGTCTATTTCTTATAGCTTCCGTAGGAAAGTAGTTAAAGGCTGCGAAAGTATC
>JAYMZC010000201.1:0-38912 GCA_036346975.1 Drosophila prolongata | reverse complement strand
TATGATATTGATATAACTTGCATATAACAAAATATTGCCTAAATATTTAAAAGCCTTCTGTGTTCTTTTAGAGACAGAAATATGCAAATTTTGAATATTCAGATGTTTTAAATATTATAAAAATTGGCTGAATTACTGATTGCATGACTAGATCGTTGTTTAGTTTAATCACTGTATTATTCGATTTGATATTGAATAACTTGCAATATTAACAAAAATATTGCCTAAATATTTAAAAGCCTTCTGTGTTCTTTTAGAGACAGAAATATGCAAATTTGAATATTAGATGTGTTTAAATATTATAAAAATTGGCTGAATTACTGATTGCATGACTAGATCGTTGTTTAGTTAATCCACTGTATTATTCGAGATGATATTGAATAACTTGCAATATTAACAAAATATTGCCTAATATTTAAAGCCTTCTGTGTCATTTAGAGACAGAAATATGTCAAATTTGGAATATTCTAGATGTGTTTAAATATTATAAAAATTGGCTGAATTGCTGATTGCATGACTAGATCGTTGTTTAGTTTAATCACTGTATTATTCGATTATGATATTGAATAACTTGCAATATTAACAAAATATTGCCTAAATATTTAAAAGCCTTCTGTGTTCTTTTAGAGTCAGAAATACGGCAAATTTGGAATATTCCAGATGTGTTTAAATATATAAAAATTGGCTGAATTGCTGATGCATGACTAGATCGTGTTTAGTTTAATCTTGTATTATCGATTTGATATTGAATAACTTGCAATATTAACAAAATATTGCCTAAATATTTAAAAGCCTTCTGTGTTCTTTTAGAGATAGAAATACGGCAAATTTGGAATATTCCAGATGTGTTTAAATATTATAAAAATTGGCTGAATTGCTGATGCATGACTAGATCGTTGTTTAGTTTAATCTGTATGTATTATTCGATTTGATATTGAATAACTTGCAATATTACAAAAATATCCTAAATATTTAAAAGCCTTCTGTGTTCTTTAGAGACAGAAATACGGCAAATTTGGAATATTCCAGATGTGTTTAAATATTATAAAAATTAGCTGAATTGCTGATTGCATGACTAGATCGTTGTTAGTTTAATCCACTGTATTATTCGATTTGATATTGAATAACTTGCAATATTAACAAAATATTTCCTATTTTAAAAGCCTTCTGTGTTCTTTTAGAGACAGAAATATGCAAATTTGGAATATTCAGATGTGTTTTAAATATTATAAAAATTGGCTGAATTGCTGATTGCATGACTAGATCGTTGTTTAGTTTAATCACTGTATTATTCGATTTATGATATTGAATAACTTGCAATATTAACAAAATATTGCCTAAATATTTAAAAGCCTTCTGTGTTCTTTTAGAGACAGAAATACGGCAAATTTGGAATATTCCAGATGTTTAAATATTATAAAAATTGGCTGAATTGCTGATTGCATGACTAGATCGTTGTTTAGTTTAATCACTGTATTATTCGATTATGATATTGAATAACTTGCAATATTAACAAAATATTGCCTAAATATTTAAAAGCCTTCTGTGTTCTTTTAGAGATAGAAATACGGCAATTTGGAATATTCCAGATGTGTTTAAATATTATAAAAATTGGCTGAATTGCTGAATGCATGACTAGATCGTGTTTAGTTTAATCACTGTATTATTCGATTTGATATTGAATAACTTGCAATATTAACAAAATATTGCCTAAATATTTAAAAGCCTTCTGTGTTCTTTTAGAGACAGAAATACGGCAAATTTGGAATTTCCAGATGTGTTTAAATATTTAAAATTGGCTAAATTGCTGAAGATCGTAGTTTAGTATGAACTCCGTATTTCTCGATTTGATATTTTATTTAATAAATTGCAATATTAAAAATATTGCCTAAATATTTAAAAGCCTTCTGTATTCTTTTAGAGACAGAAATAAGGCTAATTTGGAATAAACAGATGTGATTAAATATTATAAAAATTGGCTGCTGAATTACTGGTTGATGATTAGATCGTAGTTTAGTTTGATCTCCGTATTATTTTATTTTGATATTGAATAACTTGCAATATTTACAAAATATTGCCAAATATTTAAAAGCCTTCTGTGTTCTTTTAAAGACAGAAATAAGGCAAATTTGGAATATTCCAGATGTGTTTAAATATTATAAAAATTTGCTGAGTTGCATGATAAGATCATAGAATTACTTTGATTGCATTATATTCGATTTGGATATTCAAAAACTTGCAATATTTAAAAGTATTGTCCAAAAATTTAAAAGCCTTCTGAATTCTTTTAGAGGCACAAATAAGGCAAATTTTGTAATTCTCAATAATTAAAGCTCCTTTTTTTTACTTAATATGGATGCAGATATGAATATTGAGCTGTTAAACATAGATGGTGCATTGGTGCCCCACTCAGTAGTGCCTATAACAGGAGATGGAGCTTGCCTGTTAGGGCTATTTCGTATCTTTTACATGAAAATGGAGACTTTTTTGACATTATTCGTCAGGCGATTGTTGGATACGTTGTTCGCCGATGGAATAATTTTTGTATATATACCTGCAATTCCATGGGTACCCCTTATGACAATTGTGCTGCATACGAAACTGAAATGCGGCAACCTTATACGTTTGGCTCATTGGCCGAGTTGAAGCTTCATGTGATTTGTATCCTGTTTTTGTTGAAGTTTTTCAAATGGTATTTGTATAGCAAAAATTGGAAACGAAGGCAGTACTTTAAAAAGGCTTCGTTTTAGTGGTGATTTGTCTAATGGTCATTTCGATGTTTACATACCTTCAGAAAATTCGCCTTATTCATTTCATTCTCTGAATATAATCCACGTACTAACCAAAACAACCGGAAAAGGCGAAAACGATTTTCCAATTTGACCAGAGCGAAGCAGTTAAAGTTGGGAAAAGAAAAATTTAACTTAGTTAACCAAACAGATGCTGTTGAACAAAGTCGGAATAGTAAGAAATCATGTTCAAAATGGGTAACAGAAAACTCTGCATTTAAATACGATTACGAAGTAGATTATATGTCAAATCCTGAATTAAAATCGGTATAATGAATAACAAATGTAAATATTGTGGTGCATTGAAATGGAAAGATGAGGCCAAAGGCATGTGCTGAAAGAGGGTAAAATTCAACTACCTCTGTTTCAGGCTTTACCTGAACCTTTAAAAGTTTATTAATGGGGGACCATCCTAACCATGCTCATTTCAAGGCCAATCCAAGAAAGTATAATAATAGCTTTCAAATGACATCTTTGGTAGTGGAAAAGTTGTATGCGATGCATATATGCCAACATTCAAAATACAAGGCCAAGTTTATCATTTGATAGGTAGCCTGTTACCAACTTCTCAAACAAATGCTCAATTTCTACAGATATATTTTGTTGGTGAGGATGATCGAGAGGTGGATTTAAGGTGTCAGCACAATTCCGGTGTTAAACACGGCTTAATAAAATCACTGCAGTCTATGCTGCATAGATGCAATCCATACGTTAAAGATTTTAAAACTGCTCTTAATAAAGTTCCGAAAGATTGCAAAGACTTCAAAATGGTTCATAAAGGTCGTTATAATGCACCTCAAACAAATGAAGTAGCATTGGTATTAGTTAACCAACAATTTCAAAATCGAGACATTGTTATTGAGAGTCATAATAACAAACTTAAATGAATCTGTGAACTTCATCGATCTTATGACTGCCTACAATATCCATTACTTTTTGCTACGGAGAGGACGGTTATTCAGTAAATATACCTCAACGTGACCCTATTAAAAATATTGATCTAAAAAGACTGTCTCTGCCATGAACTTTTACAGCTATAGAATAATGCTTAGAGAAAGTGAAGCCAATCACTTGCATTATTTTAGAGCTCTGTTTTTAATCAATTTTGGTTGATATGTATGCAAAATTGAAAACTGAGCGGCTTAATTTTATTCGAGCAAATCAAAAAAAGTTGAGAGCAGAAAGTTATATTCATCTTCAAGACCTATTGGTAGGGGTGATGCGGATGTGGCTCAACTTGGTCAAATGATTATTTTGCCATCTACTTTTACAGGTTCACCTCGATATATGCATGAAAAGACACAAGATGCCATGACTTATGTTCGGCATTATGGTCGTCCTGATCTTTATTACATTTACATGTAACCCAAAATGGGAGGATATAACAAATGAGTTATTTCCAGGCCAAAAGCCTCAAGATCGACATGACATCATATCACGAGTATTTCATTTGAAGGTTAAGGCTTTAATGGCGTTGTTGATTAAAGGACGGTTATTTGGGGAAGTACAGTGCTTCATGTATTCTATTGAATGGCAAAAACGTGGTCTCCCCCACGTACACATACTTATATGGTTAAAGATTAAAATTATGCCTAATCAAATCGATTCTTACATTTGTGCAGAAATTCCTGATTTACAAAAGGATCCTTTGCTGCATGAGATTGTTAAGACTAACATGATACATGGGCCATGTGGTGTATTAAATATTAATTCGCCATGTATGAAAGAAGGTAAATGCACAAAAAAATTTCCTAAAAAGTTTCTTAAGGTAACTATTACAGAAAATGATGGTTATCCCCCCAATATCGGCGAAGATCCCCAATGGATGGGGGGCTTACTGTTAAAATTAATGGTATAACTGTAGATAATCGTTGGGTTGTGCCATACAATTCCGTGCTTTTGCGGACCTTGGAGCTCATATAAATGTGGAACATTGCAACTCAGTAAAGTCTATTAAATACATTTGTAAATATGTTAACAAGGGCAGTGACCAAGCAACAGTTGCAGTCGAGAGTCTTAAAGATGAGGTCCATGTGTACCAAAGTGGTCGATATATAAGTAGCTCAGAGGCAGTATGGAGGATTTTATCGTTTCCAATACATGAAAGATATCCCCCTATTTTTCATTTAAGTGTTCATTTGGAAAATGGACAGCGGATATACTTTGACCCAAATAAACCCCAATCAATTAGCTAATCAACTAACTAATCCGCCGCAAAAACTACGCTTACAGCGTTCTTCGATCTTTGCAAAATTGACCACTTTGCTAAAACACTTCTTTATGTTGAGGTGCCGTCCTATTACATTGGGCTAATAAAAAATTCCAAGAAGAAAGAAGGGGTTAAATGTACCACAGTTTTCTGGTGTTAAAAAAGATAATACTTTGGGGCGTGTGTATACAATACATCCAAAAAATAGTGAATGTTATTATTTAAGACTTTTACTTCACGAAGTTCGGGGTCCAACATCATTCTCTTTTTTAAAAACTGTAAATGGTGTTTTGTATAAAACATTCCAATTGGCTTGCAAAGCTTTAGGCTTACTAGAAGATGATAAGCACTGGGACTGCACATTGGAAGAAGCAGCATATGCCAGTCTCCAAATAAATTGCGTGACCTCTTTGCAATTATGTTAACTCATTGTCAGTTATCTGATGCTATGCTTCTTTGGAATAAGTACAAGGAAAGTCTTTCAGAAGATATATTGTATAGATTAAAATCTAAAATAGAATGACGATATAGATCCAGAACTTATAGAAAAAGTTTTTAATAAATGTTTAATTTGTATTGAAGATCCATATTGTTCAATGGGCGGAGATGTCTTATCAAGTTATGGTTTACCCAAGGCAATTAGAGATAAGAGTTTTTGGAAAACATTGATTACTTGCGAGAAATAAATTTTGAATGCAATGAAGCTCAAGTAAGAAGAAACGAGGAAAATTCCCTTACTCTTGAACAAAAAAAACTGTATAAAACAATCTTAGACAGCATTGACGCTGGAAACGGAGGAATGTATTTTTTGGATGCTCCTGGTGGCACTGGAAAAACGTTTCTTTTAAATTTGCTATTGGCAAAAATTAGACAAGATAAAAAAATTGCATTAGCTGTTGCATCTTCGGGAATTGCGGCCACGCTCTTAACCGGAGGACGGACAGCCCATTCAGCATTTAAGCTTCCTTTTGATTTAATAAATATAGAAACACCTTATTGTAACATTTCCAAACAGTATAATATGGCATTCGCCTTAAACATTGTAAACTCATTGTTTGGGATGAATGTACTATGGCTCATAAAGGTGGATTTGAAGCTCTTGATCGATCGATAAAAGACATTAAAAGGCAATGACTTATTAATGGGAGGTATTACCGTTCTATTAGCTGGAGATTTTAGACAAACACTCCCAGTTTGTACCCCGAGGAACAAGGGCTGATGAGATAAAATCTTGCATAAAATCTTCCTTTTTGTGGTGTAAAATACACAAAATGGCTCTTACAAAAAATATGCGCGTACATTTACTAGGTGATGAACTGCCGGTGTTTTTGCCCAAACTCTACTTAAAATAGGAAATGGAGATTATCCGACGCTTGAGGGCAAAATAAAATTGTCATCAAGCTTGGGTACTGTAGTAAGCACATTGGAAAAGCTTACTTCTAAATTTTTCCTGATATTTCAGAAATCTTACATAAGTCATTGGACTGGTTATCAGAACGAGCCATTTTAACTTCAAGAAATGACAGAGCTGCTTCAATTAATGATCAGCTAATAAAATCATTTAATGGAGAGCAAGTTACATACAAATCAATAGACTCTGTTACTGAGCCAGAAAATGCTGTACATTATCTTGTAGAATTTCTTACACCAGCAGAATCCAGCTGGACTCCCATTGCATATTCTTTCGCTTAAGGTCGGAACACCAATTATGTTATTAAGAAACATAAAACCCCCAAAATTATGCAATGGAACAAGATTGCAAGTGAAAACTCTTCACAAATTTGTTATTGAAGCCGTTATTTTTACTGGCTGCGCCAAGGGAGAGACAGTATTCATACCAAGAATTCCCTTAACGTCATCAAACTTACCTTTTGAATTTAAACGCCTACAGTTTCCTGTAAAGGTTTGTTTTGCGATAACAATAAATAAATCACAAGGACAGACTTTGAAAGTAGCTGGATTAGACCTTAGGGACGAGTGTTTCTCCCACGGCCAATTTTATGTGGCCTGTTCAAGAGTCAGCTCGGCAAAGAGCCTCATGATCCTGTCTCATGATGGTCAAACAAAGAATGTCGTTTACAGAGAGGTTTTAAAATAAGAATATATTAATAATGTTTTAATTGTGGACTAGGCCTATTTGGGGAAACCACCTTAAATAAAAACGCGCCGTATCCCCTACTTCCGGGTGGTGTGGAAATGGGGATTCATTTAGTTTCAGTTAAAAACTGAGAGTGTAAAGAAAGAAAACCTCAATTACATTAAATTATATAGTTAATACTCTATTACTTTTAAATAAGAACTCCAGCTTTAAGATAAATGCGAATAAGGAATATACAGATGTGGAGAGCTATCCGCAAAATATACAGAACATATCTACATTCAAAATTATCCACCGCAAGCAAAGCTGCGGGCACCTTGCTAGTATTCTATAGTTTTAGTTTTCGTCATGTTGAGTGGTGGATAGTGGTGTTAGGTCAAATTCTGGTTTTAAATAGTATTCGCTTTTTTAATTAAATTGTGTTACTCTATAATATTGTTTCCACTTATTTTCAGGTGAATACAATTTTGTGAAATGGTGGTTTCGGATAAATTGCATGTAACTATAACATTTGCTTCAATATATTTAATAATTTGTATACCCTTGCAGAGGGTATTATAATTTCAGTCAAATATTTGCAACGCAGTGAAGGAGACATTTCCGACCCTATAAAGTATATTTATTCTTGATCAGCATCACCAATAGAGTCGAGCTATATCCGTCTTTCCGTCAGTCCGTCCGTCTTTCCGTTTCTAGTCCCTTAGTTTTAAAGCTATCTGCTTGAAACTTTTCCAAAAGTCTTGTCTTTCTATTGCAGGTAGTATAGAAGTCGGAACGAGCCGGATCGGCCGACTATATCCTATAGCTGTCATAGAACTGAACGTTCGGAAAGGCCATAACTTCGGTGTTTTTTAAGTTAGGAAATTGTGAATGTTTATGAGTTTTAAATTTGGCCAATCAATCCGACCTACCAAATTTCATCAGGATCGGTCGACTATATCCTATAGTCGCCATATAACTGATTGACCGGAAATGCCATAACTTTGGTGTTTGTAAAGTTAGGAAGTTGTGATTTTCTATGGGTTTTATTTTTGGCCAATCAATCCGACCTACCAAATTTAGCTAATATAGCTGCCATATAACTGAACGATTGGAAATGCCATAACTTTGGTGTTTTTAAAGTTCGGAAATTGGGATTTTCTATGGGTTTTATTTTTGGCCAATCAATCTGACCTACTAAATTTCATAAGGATCGGCGACTATATCCTATAGCTGACATATAACTGAACGATTGGAAATGCCATAACTTTGGTGTTCTTAAAGATAGGAACTTGGGATTTTTTATTGGTTTTATTTTTGGTCAACCGATCCGACTTACCAAATTTCATATGAATAATTTTGGAGAATATAATTTACAGAATATCTGCAAGGGTATATCAACATCGGCTCCGCCCGAAGTTAGCTTTCCTTTCTTGTTTGTTCTTGAATTTTTTGCGTGCTTAGATTTGGTTGTCCGGCATGCATAAAAATGTGAGCAGGTGTCTGCCCAGTAGTATCATGCCTGGTCTTGTGATTGTATTTGGAAGGGACATTTTCCATTTTGCTTAGTTTAAGTTCATCGTCGTTGGAGGAACTGGTTATACGAATTTTTTCATTTATGGTTTTGTGCAATCTCTCAATATCTGCTACACCTGTCTTTGCTGTGTTTAGCTGTAATTGAGTGCCCTCGCTTTCAAGCCATAGTTTAAGGTCTAGACTGGAAAATGCGCCATCCCTGTATGCTTTTAACAGTAAGGGTTGGCACAGTTGGTTAATAATACGCATAAGTCAATTTTTGCATTTTATCCAATCATTGGTTTTAATTTGTTCAAGGCAAATATCAATGAAACTTAGATAATGTTTGTCTTCGGACGAATAAATGTCCGCCAGGAATTTATCGCGGCAGTGTTCATGACTGAGGGTAATTTTTTGTCTGAGCCAAGTTACATACATAGCATTTATTTACATATAATGTTTTGAATAAGTAATATGGGAAATAATGATTTTCTTTGAATGGCCATTTTTGGATACCTGGGATTTAAGTATAATTTCTTTAAATTCTGAATATAAACTTATAAACTTATGTTTTTTAGTAGGATATGGCTAAGAATAGGAAATATTAATAATTTCTATAAGCTGTCTGAATGTACATAGCAACGTTTTTGGAGATGAAATTGTCAAGCACATATTGTTTAGCGTTCTCAAGAGTCATTTTATCATAGAAAATTGTGGTTATTGAATTGCCAAAAAATGGTCGTCTGTTTTACACTAATTTGATCTGATTTACTGAATATTATTTGATTTTAAATACGATTATTGGTTTTTCTGTTAACTGAATAAGTCCACTACTAACTTCTTGGTTCTCCTCGATTTTGATTCTGGACAATGCATCAAACTCAGCTAATGTAACTTTCCATCTTTGGAGCTTAGCATTTGACTCCTTCAAAGTGTGTAACCATCTTAAATGTTAATGATCACTAGCTACCTGAAAATGTCTTCCCAGTAAATAATGACGAAATGTTTTTGTACCCCAAGAGTCAGGTTGCTTGCGTCTATAGTTAGAATAAACGATTTTTTCAAAACTAGGGAGTTGTAAAATTGGTTCGTTTGTTATTAGGGTTTTAAGTTTTTCCAATGCCTCTACGTAATCACTATTCTCAGTATCTATTTTTGCTCATAAATCGGCGAATTCATTAACCTTTTTTTGGATTGGATATGTGGCGTGTAACGACTGGATGTGGTAGACGAAATTAGGAATCTGCAGTTGCGAATGCACGCTATAGGATCCGGCACCGAGAAATCATCAGCTTAGTTCAGTTTAATGTTGTTTAGATATTCAAGGTTTTATTTACGTGCACCATGTTAATTAATTTTCTTTTGATAGCAATATAAATCATACCTAAGATTTATAAAAAAAAGTATATATATATAGACTACCTTATCGTCGACCGAGGTAATATTTATAATATAACAAGGTGAATTTATCGATATAAATTTTATCTTAAAGAAATTGTTTTGCATTTGTTCTAGGTACTCGGTATGTTATTTATTCTAAGGTCTTCTTTGAAAAACAGTCTTTCAAAATTTTAATTCAAGTTTTAAACAATGTAGACTTTACAAGTCAACAATCGGCGATTGTAATTTAATCTAACTTCATTCAAAAATTTTCTTTCACATTGGGTTTTATTTAAATTTTCATGTTAATTAATTTATAATGAATTTATATAATTTATACTTTTAAAGATCTGAGTGGTTATGTTTGTATAAATTTTCGTTCACTTCACGGATCGGCGAGAAATGTGTAAGATAATATAAAGGTACTAGCAAGGTGCACGCAGCTTTGCTTGCGGTGGATAATTTTGAATGTAGATACATATGTCTGTATATTTTGCAGATAGCTCTCCACATCTGTATATTCCTTATTCGCATTTATCTTAAAGCTGGAGTTCTTATTTAAAAGTAATAGAGTATTAACTATATAATTTAATGTAATTGAGGTTTTCTTTCTTTACACTCTCAGTTTTTAACTGAAACTAAAATGAATCCCCATTTCCACACCACCCGGAGGTAGGGGATACGGCGCGTTTTTATTTAAGGTGGTTTCCCCAAATAGGCCTAGTCTACAATTAAAACATTTTTAATATATTCTTATTTTAAAAACCTCTCTGTAAACGACATTCTTTGTTTGACCATCATGAGACAGGATCATGAGGCTCTTTGCCGAGCTGACTCTTGAACAGGCCACATAAAATTGGCCGTGGGAGAAACACTCGTCCCTAAGGTCTAATCCAGCTACTTTCAAAGTCTGTCCTTGTGATTTATTTATTGTTATCGCAAAACAAACCTTTACAGGAAACTGTAGGCGTTTAAATTCAAAAGGTAAGTTTGATGACGTTAAGGGAATTCTTGGTATGAATACTGTCTCTCCCTTGGCGCAGCCAGTAAAAATAACGGCTTCAATAACAAATTTGTGAAGAGTTTTCACTTGCAATCTTGTTCCATTGCATAATTTTGGGGGTTTTATGTTTCTTAATAACATAATTGGTGTTCCGACCTTAAGCGAAAGAATATGCAATGGGAGTCCAGCTGGATTCTGCTGGTTAAGAAATTCTACAGGATAATGTACAGCATTTTCTGGCTCAGTAACAGAGTCTATTGATTTGTATGTAACTTGCTCTCCATTAAATGATTTTATTAGCTGATCATTAATTGAAGCAGCTCTGTCATTTCTTGAAGTTAAAATGGCTCGTTCTGATAACCAGTCCAATGACTTATGTAAGATTTCTGAAATATCAGGAAAAATTTTAGAAGTAAGCTTTTCCAATGTGCTTACTACAGTACCCAAGCTTGATGACAATTTTATTTTGCCCTCAAGCGTCGGATAATCTCCATTTCCTATTTTAAGTAGAGTTTGGGCAAAAACACCGGCAGTTTCATCACCTAGTAAATGTACGCGCATATTTTTTGTAAGAGCCATTTTGTGTATTTTACACCACAAAAAGGAAGATTTTATGCAAGATTTTATCTCATCAGCCCTTGTTCCTCGGGGTACAACTGGGAGTGTTTGTCTAAAATCTCCAGCTAATAGAACGGTAATACCTCCCATTAATAAGTCATTGCCTTTAATGTCTTTTATCGATCGATCAAGAGCTTCAAATCCACCTTTATGAGCCATAGTACATTCATCCCAAACAATGAGTTTACAATGTTTAAGGACGAATGCCATATTATACTGTTTGGAAATGTTACAATAAGGTGTTTCTATATTTATTAAATCAAAAGGAAGCTTAAATGCTGAATGGGCTGTCCGTCCTCCGGTTAAGAGCGTGGCCGCAATTCCCGAAGATGCAACAGCTAATGCAATTTTTTTATCTTGTCTAATTTTTGCCAATAGCAAATTTAAAAGAAACGTTTTTCCAGTGCCACCAGGAGCATCCAAAAAATACATTCCTCCGTTTCCAGCGTCAATGCTGTCTAAGATTGTTTTATAACAGTTTTTTTGTTCAAGAGTAAGGGAATTTTCCTCGTTTCTTACTTGAGCTTCATTGCATTCAAAATTTATTTCTCGCAAGTAATCAATGTTTTCCAAAAACTCTTTATCTCTAATTGCCTTGGGTAAACCATAACTTGATAAGACATCTCCGCCCATTGACAATATGAGATCTTCAATACAAATTAAACATTTATTAAAAACTTTTTCTATAAGTTCTGGATCTATATCGTCATCTATTTTAGATTTTAATCTATACAATATATCTTCTGAAAGACTTTCCTTGTACTTATTCCAAAGAAGCATAGCATCAGATAACTGACAATGAGTTAACATAATTGCAAAGAGGTCACGCAATTTATTTGGAGACTGGCATAATGCTGCTTCTTCCAATGTGCAGTCCCAGTGCTTATCATCTTCTAGTAAGCCTAAAGCTTTGCAAGCCAATTGGAATGTTTTATACAAAACACCATTTACAGTTTTTAAAAAAGAGAATGATGTTGGACCCCGAACTTCGTGAAGTAAAAGTCTTAAATAATAACATTCACTATTTTTTGGATGTATTGTATACACACGCCCCAAAGTATTATCTTTTTTAACACCAGAAAACTCTGGTACATTTAACCCCATCTTTCTTCTTTGGAATTTTTTATTAGCCCAAATGTAATAGGACGGCACCTCAACATAAAGAAGTGTTTTAGCAAAGTGGTCAATTTTGCAAAGATCGAAGAACGCTGTAAGCGTAGTTTTTGCCGGATTAGTTAGTTGATTAGCTAATTGATTGGGTTTATTTGGGTCAAAGTATATCCGCTGTCCATTTTCCAAATGAAAACTTAAATGAAAAATAGGGGGATATCTTTCATGTATTGGAAACGATAAAATCCTCCATACTGCCTCTGAGCTACTTATATATCGACCACTTTGGTACACATGGACCTCATCTTTAAGACTCTGGACTGCAACTGTTGCTTGGTCACTGCCCTTGTTAACATATTTACAAATGTATTTAATAGACTTTACTGAGTTGCAATGTTCCACATTTATATGAGCTCCAAAGGTCCGCAAAAGCACGGAATTGTATGGCACAACCCAACGATTATCTACAGTTATACCATTAATTTTAACAGTAAGCCCCCCATCCATTTTGGATCTTCGCCGATATTGGGGATAACCATCATTTTCTGTAATAGTTTCCTTAAGAAACTTTTTAGGATATTTTTTTGTGCATTTACCTTCTTTCATACATGGCGAATTAATATTTAATACACCACATGGCCCATGTATCATGTTAGTCTTAACAATCTCATGCAGCAAAGGATCCTTTTGTAAATCAGGAATTTCTGCACAAATGTAAGAATCGATTTGATTAGGCATAATTTTAATCTTTAACCATATAAGTATGTGTACGTGGGGGAGACCACGTTTTTGCCATTCAATAGAATACATGAAGCACTGTACTTCCCCAAATAACCGTCCTTTAATCAACAACGCCATTAAAGCCTTAACCTTCAAATGAAATACTCGTGATATGATGTCATGTCGATCTTGAGGTCTTTTGGCCTGGAAATAACTCATTTGTTATATCCTCCCATTTTGGGTTACATGTAAATGTAATAAAAGATCAGGACGACCATAATGCCGAACATAAGTCATGGCATCTTGTGTCTTTTCATGCATATATCGAGGTGAACCTGTAAAAGTAGATGGCAAAATAATCATTTGACCAAGTTGAGCCACATCCGCATCACCCCTACCAATAGCGTCTTGAAGATGAATATAACTTTCTGCTCTCAACTTTTTTTGATTTGCTCGAATAAAATTAAGCCGCTCAGTTTCAATTTTTGCATACATATCAACCAAAAATTGATTAAACAGAGCTCTAAAATAATGCAAGTGATTGGCTTCACTTTCTCTAAGCATTATTCTATAGCTGTAAAAGTTCATGGCAGAGACAGTCTTTTTTAGATCAATATTTTTAATAGGGTCACGTTGAGGTATATTTACTGAATAACCGTCCTCTCCGTAGCAAAAAAGTAATGGATATTGTAGGCAGTCATAAGATCGATGAAGTTCACAGATTCGTTTAAGTTTGTTATTATGACTCTCAATAACAATGTCTCGATTTTGAAATTGTTGGTTAACTAATACCAATGCTACTTCATTTGTTTGAGGTGCATTATAACGACCTTTATGAGCCATTGGTGGCATTTTATCAGCGTTAATGACCATTTTGAAGTCTTTGCAATCTTTCGGAACTTTATTAAGAGCAGTTTTAAAATCTTTAACGTATGGATTGCATCTATGCAGCATAGACTGCAGTGATTTTATTAAGCCGTGCTTAACACCGGAATTGTGCTGACACCTTAAATCCACCTCTCGATCATCCTCACCAACAAAATATATCTGTAGAAACTGAGCATTTGTTTGAGAAGTTGGTAACAGGCTACCTATCAAATGATAAACTTGGCCTTGTATTTTGAATGTTGGCATATATGCATCGCATACAACTTTCTTGGATTGGCCTTAAAATGAGCATGGTTAGGATGGTCCCCCATTAATAAACTTTTAAGAGGTTCAGGTAAAGCCTGAAACGGAGGTAGTTGAATTTTACCCTCTTTACAGCACATGCCTTTGGCCTCATCTTTCCATTTCAATGCACCACAATATTTACATTTGTTATTCATTATACCGATTTTAATTTCAGGATTTGACATATAATCTACTTCGTAATCGTATTTAAATGCAGAGTTTTCTGTTACCCATTTTGAACATGATTTCTTACTATTCCGACTTTGTTTAACAGCATCTGTTTGGTTAACTAAGTTAAATTTTTCTTTTCCCAACTTTAACTGCTTCGCTCTGGTCAAATTGGAAAATCGTTTTCGCCTTTTCCGGTTGTTTGGTTAGTACGTGGATTATATTCAGAGAATGATAATGAATAAGGCGAATTTTCTGAAGGTATGTAAACATCGAAATGACCATTAGACAAATCACCACTAAAACGAAGCCTTTTTAAAGTACTGCCTTCGTTTCCAATTTTTGCTATACAAATACCATTTGAAAAACTTCAACAAAAACAGGATACAAATCACATGAAGCTTTCAACTCGGCCAATGAGCCAAACGTATAAGGTTGCCGCATTTCAGTTTCGTATGCAGCACAATTGTCATAAGGGGTACCCATGGAATTGCAGGTATATATACAAAAATTATTCCATCGGCGAACAACGTATCCAACAATCGCCTGACGAATAATGTCAAAAAAGTCTCCATTTTCATGTAAAAGATACGAAATAGCCCTAAACAGGCAAGCTCCATCTCCTGTTATAGGCACTACTGAGTGGGGCACCAATGCACCATCTATGTTTAACAGCTCAATATTCATATCTGCATCCATATTAAGTAAAAAAAAGGAGCTTTAATTATTGAGAATTACAAAATTTGCCTTATTTGTGCCTCTAAAAGAATTCAGAAGGCTTTTAAATTTTTGGACAATACTTTTTAAATATTGCAAGTTTTTGAATATCCAAATCGAATAATAATGCAATCAAAGTAATTCTATGATCTTATCATGCAACTCAGCAAATTTTTATAATATTTAAACACATCTGGAATATTCCAAATTTCCAAAATTCCAAATTCCTTATTTCTGTCTTTAAAAGAACACAGAAGGCTTTTAAATATTTGGCAATATTTTGTAAATATTGCAAGTTATTCAATATCAAAATAAAATAATACGGAGATCAAACTAAACTACGATCTAATCATCAACCAGTAATTCAGCCAATTTTTATAATATTTAATCACATCTGTTATATTCCAAATTAGCCTTATTTCTGTCTCTAAAATATTTAGGCAATATTTTTTTAATATTGCAATTTATTAAATAAAATATCAAAATCGAGAAATACGGAGTTCATACTAAACTACGATCTAATTAGCAATTTAGACAATTTTAAAATATTTAAACACATCTGGAAAATTCCAAATTTGCCGTATTTCTGTCTCTAAAAGAACACAGAAGGCTTTTAAATATTTAGGCAATATTTTGTTAATATTGCAAGTTATTCAATATCAAAATCGAATAATACAGAGATTAAACTAAACTACGATCTAGTCATGCATTCAGCAATTCAGCCAATTTTTATAATATTTAATCACATCTGTAATATTCCAAATTAGCCTTATTTCTGTCTCTAAATATTGCAAGTTATTAAATATCAAAATCGAGTAATACGGAGATCATACTAAACTACGATCTAATCAGCATTTTAGCCAATTTTTATAATATTTAAACACATCTGGAATATTCAAAATTTGCCGTATTTCTGTCTCTAAAAGAACACAGAAGGCTTTTAAATATTTAGGCAATATTTTGTTAATATTGCAAGTTATTCAATATCAAAATCGAATAATACAGTGGATTAAACTAAACAACGATCTAGTCATGCAATCAGCAATTCAGCCAATTTTTATAATATTTAAACACATCTCGAATATTCCAAATTTGCCGTATTTCTATCTCTAAAAGAACACAGAAGGCTTTTAAATATTTAGGCAATATTTTGTTAATATTGCAAGTTATTCAATATCATAATCGAATAATACAGTGATTAAACTAAACAACGATCTAGTCATGCAATCAGCAATTCAGCCAATTTTTATAATATTTAAACACATCTAGAATATTCCAAATTTGACATATTTCTGTCTCTAAAAGAACATAGAAGGCTTTTAAATATTTATTCAATATTTTGTTAATATTGCAAGTTATTCAATATCAAAATCGAATAATACAGTGGATTAAACTAAACAACGATCTAGTCATGCAATCAGCAATTCAGCCAATTTTTATAATATTTAAACACATCTGGAATATTCCAAATTTGCCGTATTTCTGTCTCTAAAAGAACACAGAAGGCTTTTAAATATTTAGGCAATATTTTGTTAATATTGCAAGTTATTCAATATCAAAATCGAATAATACAGTGGATTAAACTAAACAACGATCTAGTCATGCAATCAGCAATTCAGCTAATTTTTATAATATTTAAACACATCTGGAATATTCCAAATTTGCCGTATTTCTGTCTCTAAAAGAACACAGAAGGCTTTTAAATATTTAGGCTATATTTTGTTAATATTGCAAGTTATTCAATATCAAAATCGAATAATACAGAGATTAAACTAAACTACGATCTAGTCATGCAATCAGCAATTCAGCAAATTTTTATAATATTTAAACACATCTGGAATATTCCAAATTTGCCGTATTTCTGTCTCTAAAAG
Organism: Drosophila prolongata; assembly: GCA_036346975.1. Taxonomy (NCBI): domain Eukaryota; kingdom Metazoa; phylum Arthropoda; class Insecta; order Diptera; family Drosophilidae; genus Drosophila; species Drosophila prolongata. Next base: position 21,559 of record JAYMZC010000201.1, on the reverse strand, counting down.
AACACAGAAGGCTTTTAAATATTTAGGCAATATGTTGTTAATATTGCAAGTTATTCAATATCAAAATCGAATAATACAGTGGATTAAACTAAACAACGATCTAGTCATGCAATCAGCAATTCAGCTAATTTTTATAATATTTAAACACATCTGGAATATTCCAAATTTGCCGTATTTCTGTCTCTAAAAGAACACAGAAGGCTTTTAAATATTTGGGCAATATTTTGTTAATATTGCAAGTTGTTCAAAATCAAAATCGAATAATACAGAAATTAAACTAAACTACGATCTATTCATGCAATTTAGCAAGTGTTTAGAAAATTTAATCTAGTATGGATAATTAACTGAGGATTTATCAAAGTTTGCATTATTTCTGACTCCATACAGGAAGCTCTTATTAAGACAATATTTTTTAAATAGTGCAATTTATGCAATGTTTATATCGAATAATAAGATTAAGAAGTACAAAAACGCATATATAGATATACAAAAATCACAACTGCACATAATTAAAAAATAACCAAACATTCATTGAAATGTAAATCATTTATGACTTATGAATTAAGAATAGTAAAAACTGGCATAACTAACCAAATTTTTAAGAGATATCAACAAATTTGCACATTCAATAGAAAAAATTAAAATTCCGAGAAAGGCGAACTAAAATAATAATATTATTGCTCACATACGGTTATACACCAAAATACACGGTTATGCAAAGAAATTTTCCTATTAATTGGCAAAGAGAGGATCATATAAAAGCACAACTCGCGGCAAATTTTCTTGATACGACTCTGACCAAATTGATAGTTTCCTTGTTCACTTCTTCTTTTGCGCACTTGCTACACTCTTTCCTCTCTCTCTATCTACTGCGATCTCCCGCTCTTATGTTTCCTAACAGCGCGTGGCAAAACAGTGTAAATATAAACACCGCAAAAAACAATTTGAATGGTATATTTTTACTACACTATCAAAAACCGGCCAAATAGATTTTCGCCCAAAAAACCTCTTTTGCGTATTCTGGCAGCAATAACTGTAAAGAGCACTCAAAAAAAACATTCCAAAACCATTTCAATTGTTATAATTTTTAGGTCCATAAAGGCGCACTGGAAAAAATGTAACCCAAGATCTTTACCCTTGCTTTCGCTTTTTTGCTGAAATATAAAAGAAAATGCATATTAATGCATGTCTGACCCACACTGCTATGAATACATGAAACACGACAGCACTGAAAAAGCAACAAAAAGTTTTTAGTTATTATTTTTTGCTGAAATAAGAAAGAAATAAAAAAGCAGACACAGTTTTAATTTTTAAATTTTTTGTTTTTATTTTGTGCCATAAAATGCCGATTCCAGTCGGCTAAGTCGGGCACACAATTCGTGATTATCCTGCCTAGCTTTAAACAAATTTTTTTAAAATTAAAAACTTCATTTTGAAGCTGCTGGGTCTGCCAGCTGGAACCTGAGTTCTTGGGCTTTTTTATTGGCCCTAAAAGCTTAAATTTTTTTGGCTGCTCCTGCGTCGAGAGGTTTTCCTGGACCTGGGGATGCGGCTGCGCATAGCCCCACATCAAATTCGGCTGCGACTGCATCGGCTGCACCAACTGGAACTGTGGCTGCTGAAACTGATGCTGTTGGAGCTGCGGCTGTTGCTGCTGGAGCATTGGCTGTTGCTGTTGGAGCATGGGCTGTTGCTGTTGGAGCATGGGTTGTTGCTGCTGGACCATGGGCTGTTGCTGTTGGAGCCCTATTTGATAGCCCTGCTGCTGCGGCAAAAAATGCCACATTTCCTTGTGGGACATCTTTTCGTGTCGGGCTCAACTTAAGAACTGATCAAGAAATGAAATCAAAGCAAGACCGAAGCGCAGACGAATCAGAACGGAGAGAGAAGAGCGAAAAAATGTCTCTCATCTTAAACACGGAGAGCGTAAATTGCAGGAAAACAGAAGGATCGCAATACGTTTTAGCTTTTGCCATACACACATACAAATATATGTATGTGTGCATTAGAAAACGGAGTCCTAAACGGCGCCAAACAATTTTGTATTAATTTTTTTTTGTTTAACTAATTTTATGAATAGTCACAGATAGAATTGGTTATATTCCCCCCTGCCGCATGACTAATAAACCGACTAAATTAAAATAAGAAATATTAAGTTTAGGCAGGAAATTGTTAGTTATGCGTTATATTTTTTAATACCTTAAAATACTTACATTTGTAAATATATGTATGTACTATTGCGCAAATACTCCTTTCCCTGCCACAACACCATTAAAAAATAAAACGCAACTTCCTCATTTGCATTAAATATGTACATACATATGTACACCCAAATGTACACACGTATATACATATGTATTTCCAAGTATTTGCTTGCTAATCTTTATTTTGCTAAATAAAATATTCCTCATTTCTTGCCCCTAATATTTATGTATATTTACTTATCGGATTACAGACCGGATAAAAGAAAAGATGCACATATGTATGTACATAAGAAATAAATAATTTAGGGCTTTTGCATTTGTATATTTCATTCTTTTAAGTGTATTTGTTTTTGAACATATTCAAGAAATTACTATTTGGTATTGGGTTTGCGAAAATATAGTTATACCAACTTTAATTATTTGTTGTAATGGTATTTCGAAGAAAAAAATGACAATCATAAACCAGAGTCAGGGGGTGGAAAAGAGATGGAGATATATATATGCAAGCGTATGCTGGATAAGACGGCTACTTTTTAATCGGGTATTAAAAATAGTAAAAAGTTAATAATTGAAGCCGTCATATTTTTTAAACATTTATTATGCTTTTAACTATTTTTTAGCGAAAACACGCTATCGATTGGTTTAACGGTTTAGCGTACAGGATTTCATTTTCTAATTGAATGAGTTTTTGGCACTTTGGTGGGGTGTGGGACACCAATAATTATAAACTCAAGACTACAAAAATTAAAACCTTATTAAAGCTCATTTTATATTTTTAAGGAAGCGCAGGGAAATGAAAGGCAGAGGGAGAGGGAGGGAGACCGAATGATTTGTTGACAATTTGTATGAAAATGCAGAGAGAGATACCAATATGCAGGCAGAAAATGTATGATGCATATGGAGACACTTAAATTCGATAATAGATCGACTTTTTGCTTAGTTTCTTTGTTTAGAAGATAGCTAGAGCTCTGGTGAAACCATCAAATGAATCGTTAACGCTTAAGGAAAATTATTACCGAAGAAATTTTTGATACTCAATTTAGAAGTGCCATTTTTGAACGTTTGAAGATATTTTTGGCTAAATTGTAATTTTAGAACGGGTGTTAAAAATAGTAAAAAGCCTCAAATCTAAGCGTTCAAATTTATAAAACATTTATAATGACTTAAACTATTTTTATGCGAAAACACGGATTCGATTTGTTAAACGGTTTAGTGTCCAGAATTTTGGAAAAGGAAATTGACCTTTTTTCCAATTGGAAGCGATTGGGGCCATTTGGGGAGCCCCAATAAATCTTAGCAAATCAGTTTAAAGTTATTAGAATGTAATAAAAATACATATTAATATTGTTAACCAGTGGTTTTGGCTGTGCGTTGATTCCCAGTTTTCTTACTGATAGCTTTATATGTAGAGATGACTGCCCCCCTGACATTAAAACATTAAAAACATTAAAATATCGAATATTAAATTAAATAGAATCTTTATTATGTAGAGGACTAAATTTTGGCCAAAAATCGCTTCGATTGATTAACGCGTTTAGCGTCCAGATTTTGTTTACAGAAATTATCAGTTTTATATATAGATGACTGCCCCCCTGCCCTTTTTCCAAAGCCCAGCGGCTTGAACGCTTTGACGGGGTTTATTCGTGTGTGTTGCTGGTATAATTTAATTTTAATTTATTGTTAATTTATTTTTAAGTTTAATTTAGTTTTAAGTTTTTAATTTTAAGTTTTAAAAAGAAATCAAGATCAGCCGCCGCAGAAATATTGTACTACACAGAGTCAGAGAGAGAGAGAGAGAGAGAGAGACAGTGCGAGAGAATGCATTCGGTGTTCAATGCTTGTGTATAATTTGTTGGAATTATTATTCCTACTTTAGGCTAATGTAACTTTTTTTAGAATTGACCTAGAACTTCAGTAAAACCACCATATGAATCCTTAAAGTATCAGGATTCCCTCGAAAAATTTTCATATTGCTAATTGACTTAGATCAGTGTTTTTTTGCCGTTAGGAAAAAATGAGGAAGATTCTTAGATTTTCAAAGATCGATAAAAAATAGTAAACATTAAAATATCGAATATTAAATTAAATAGAAACTTTATTATGTAGAGGACTAAATTTTGGCCAAAAATCGCATCGATTGATTAACGCGTTTAGCGTCCAGATTTTTTTTATAGAAATTGGGGGTTTTTTGCCACTGGAAAAAAATGGGGGCATGTTTGTGGCCAAAATAAATCTTAGCAAATCAGTTTAGTGTTATAAGAATTGAATGGTAAAAAATTTTAATAGGGTCATTTAATTAGTTTAGGCTGTGCGTTGATTCTTAGTTTTCAATGAACAGTTTTAAATATAGAGACTAGCAAGGTGCCCGCAGCTTTGCTTGCGGTGGATAATTATACCCGTTACTCGTAGAGTAAAAGGGTATATTGTATTCGTGCAAAAGTATGTAACAGCTAGAAGGAAGCGTTTCCGACCCTATAAAGTATATATATTCTTGATCAGGGTCACTAGCCGAGTCGATATAGCCATGTCCGTCTGTCCGTCTGTCCGTCTGTCCGTCTGTCTGTCTGTCTGTCCGTATGAACGCTGAGATCTCGGAAACTATAAAAGCTAGAAGATTGGCATTTTGCATGCAGATTCTAGGAGTTCCTACGCAGCGCAAGTTTGTTTCAAAAAGATGCCACGCCCCCTTTAACGCCCACAATCGCTTATATACGATTTTAAAAATTTAAATATTTCGGAAAAGTAAAAATGCAGTTTTATTGTGTTTATCATTACCTATCGAAATGTAGAAGAAATTTTTCAAATCGGACCATTCGTTAAAAAGTTATGCGTGATCAAAGTTTCTATCTCCATCTCCCTCGCACTCCCTTTACCTGAGTAACGGGTATCTGATAGTCGGGGCACCAGACTATAGCGTTCTCTCTTGTTTTGAATGTAGATATGTCTGTATATTTTGCGGATAGCTCTCCACATCTGTATATTCCTTATTCGCATTTATCTTAAAGCTGGAGTTCTTATTTAAAAGTAATAGAGTATTAACTATATAATTTAATGTAATTGAGGTTTTCTTTCTTTACACTCTCAGTTTTTAACTGAAACTAAAATGAATCCCCATTTCCACACCACCCGGAGGTAGGGGATACGGCGCGTTTTTATTTAAGGTGGTTTCCCCAAATAGGCCTAGTCTACAATTAAAACATTTTTAATATATTCTTATTTTAAAACCTCTCTGTAAACGACATTCTTTGTTTGACCATCATGAGACAGGATCATGAGGCTCTTTGCCGAGCTGACTCTTGAACAGGCCACATAAAATTGGCCGTGGGAGAAACACTCGTCCCTAAGGTCTAATCCAGCTACTTTCAAAGTCTGTCCTTGTGATTTATTTATTGTTATCGCAAAACAAACCTTTACAGGAAACTGTAGGCGTTTAAATTCAAAAGGTAAGTTTGATGACGTTAAGGGAATTCTTGGTATGAATACTGTCTCTCCCTTGGCGCAGCCAGTAAAAATAACGGCTTCAATAACAAATTTGTGAAGAGTTTTCACTTGCAATCTTGTTCCATTGCATAATTTTGGGGGTTTTATGTTTCTTAATAACATAATTGGTGTTCCGACCTTAAGCGAAAGAATATGCAATGGGAGTCCAGCTGGATTCTGCTGGTTAAGAAATTCTACAGGATAATGTACAGCATTTTCTGGCTCAGTAACAGAGTCTATTGATTTGTATGTAACTTGCTCTCCATTAAATGATTTTATTAGCTGATCATTAATTGAAGCAGCTCTGTCATTTCTTGAAGTTAAAATGGCTCGTTCTGATAACCAGTCCAATGACTTATGTAAGATTTCTGAAATATCAGGAAAAATTTTAGAAGTAAGCTTTTCCAATGTGCTTACTACAGTACCCAAGCTAGATGACAATTTTATTTTGCCCTCAAGCGTCGGATAATCTCCATTTCCTATTTTATGTAGAGTTTGGGCAAAAACACCGGCAGTTTCATCACCTAGTAAATGTACGCGCATATTTTTTGTAAGAGCCATTTTGTGTATTTTACACCACAAAAAGGAAGATTTTATGCAAGATTTTATCTCATCAGCCCTTGTTCCTCGGGGTACAACTGGGAGTGTTTGTCTAAAATCTCCAGCTAATAGAACGGTAATACCTCCCATTAATAAGTCATTGCCTTTAATGTCTTTTATCGATCGATCAAGAGCTTCAAATCCACCTTTATGAGCCATAGTACATTCATCCCAAACAATGAGTTGACAATGTTTAAGGACGAATGCCATATTATACTGTTTGGAAATGTTACAATAAGGTGTTTCTATATTTATTAAATCAAAAGGAAGCTTAAATGCTGAATGGACTGTCCGTCCTCCGGTTAAGAGCGTGGCCGCAATTCCCGAAGATGCAACAGCTAATGCAATTTTTTTATCTTGTCTAATTTTTGCCAATAGCAAATTTAAAAGAAACGTTTTTCCAGTGCCACCAGGAGCATCCAAAAAATACATTCCTCCGTTTCCAGCGTCAATGCTGTCTAAGATTGTTTTATAACAGTTTTTTTGTTCAAGAGTAAGGGAATTTTCCTCGTTTCTTACTTGAGCTTCATTGCATTCAAAATTTATTTCTCGCAAGTAATCAATGTTTTCCAAAAACTCTTTATCTCTAATTGCCTTGGGTAAACCATAACTTGATAAGACATCTCCGCCCATTGACAATATGAGATCTTCAATACAAATTAAACATTTATTAAAAACTTTTTCTATAAGTTCTGGATCTATATCGTCATCTATTTTTTTTTTTTTTTTTTTTTTTTTTTTTTAGATTTTAATCTATACAATATATCTTCTGAAAGACTTTCCTTGTACTTATTCCAAAGAAGCATAGCATCAGATAACTGACAATGAGTTAACATAATTGCAAAGAGGTCACGCAATTTATTTGGAGACTGGCATAATGCTGCTTCTTCCAATGTGCAGTCCCAGTGCTTATCATCTTCTAGTAAGCCTAAAGCTTTGCAAGCCAATTGGAATGTTTTATACAAAACACCATTTACAGTTTTTAAAAAAGAGAATGATGTTGGACCCCGAACTTCGTGAAGTAAAAGTCTTAAATAATAACATTCACTATTTTTTGGATGTATTGTATACACACGCCCCAAAGTATTATCTTTTTTAACACCAGAAAACTCTGGTACATTTAACCCCTTCTTTCTTCTTTGGAATTTTTTATTAGCCCAAATGTAATAGGACGGCACCTCAACATAAAGAAGTGTTTTAGCAAAGTGGTCAATTTTGCAAAGATCGAAGAACGCTGTAAGCGTAGTTTTTGCCGGATTAGTTAGTTGATTAGCTAATTGATTGGGTTTATTTGGGTCAAAGTATATCCGCTGTCCATTTTCCAAATGAACACTTAAATGAAAAATAGGGGGATATCTTTCATGTATTGGAAACGATAAAATCCTCCATACTGCCTCTGAGCTACTTATATATCGACCACTTTGGTACACATGGACCTCATCTTTAAGACTCTCGACTGCAACTGTTGCTTGGTCACTGCCCTTGTTAACATATTTACAAATGTATTTAATAGACTTTACTGAGTTGCAATGTTCCACATTTATATGAGCTCCAAAGGTCCGCAAAAGCACGGAATTGTATGGCACAACCCAACGATTATCTACAGTTATACCATTAATTTTAACAGTAAGCCCCCCATCCATTGGGGATCTTCGCCGATATTGGGGATAACCATCATTTTCTGTAATAGTTTCCTTAAGAAACTTTTTAGGATATTTTTTTGTGCATTTACCTTCTTTCATACATGGCGAATTAATATTTAATACACCACATGGCCCATGTATCATGTTAGTCTTAACAATCTCATGCAGCAAAGGATCCTTTTGTAAATCAGGAATTTCTGCACAAATGTAAGAATCGATTTGATTAGGCATAATTTTAATCTTTAACCATATAAGTATGTGTACGTGGGGGAGACCACGTTTTTGCCATTCAATAGAATACATGAAGCACTGTACTTCCCCAAATAACCGTCCTTTAATCAACAACGCCATTAAAGCCTTAACCTTCAAAAGAAATACTCGTGATATGATGTCATGTCGATCTTGAGGCTTTTGGCCTGGAAATAACTCATTTGTTATATCCTCCCATTTTGGGTTACATGTAAATGTAATAAAAGATCAGGACGACCATAATGCCGAACATAAGTCATGGCATCTTGTGTCTTTTCATGCATATATCGAGGTGAACCTGTAAAAGTAGATGGCAAAATAATCATTTGACCAAGTTGAGCCACATCCGCATCACCCCTACCAATAGCGTCTTGAAGATGAATATAACTTTCTGCTCTCAACTTTTTTGATTTGCTCGAATAAAATTAAGCCGCTCAGTTTCAATTTTTGCATACATATCAACCAAAAATTGATTAAACAGAGCTCTAAATAATGCAAGTGATTGGCTTCACTTTCTCTAAGCATTATTCTATAGCTGTAAAAGTTCATGGCAGAGACAGTCTTTTTTAGATCAATATTTTTAATAGGGTCACGTTGAGGTATATTTACTGAATAACCGTCCTCTCCGTAGCAAAAAAGTAATGGATATTGTAGGCAGTCATAAGATCGATGAAGTTCACAGATTCGTTTAAGTTTGTTATTATGACTCTCAATAACAATGTCTCGATTTTGAAATTGTTGGTTAACTAATACCAATGCTACTTCATTTGTTTGAGGTGCATTATAACGACCTTTATGAGCCATTGGTGGCATTTTATCAGCGTTAATGACCATTTTGAAGTCTTTGCAATCTTTCGGAACTTTATTAAGAGCAGTTTTAAAATCTTTAACGTATGGATTGCATCTATGCAGCATAGACTGCAGTGATTTTATTAAGCCGTGTTTAACACCGGAATTGTGCTGACACCTTAAATCCACCTCTCGATCATCCTCACCAACAAAATATATCTGTAGAAATTGAGCATTTGTTTGAGAAGTTGGTAACAGGCTACCTATCAAATGATAAACTTGGCCTTGTATTTTGAATGTTGGCATATATGCATCGCATACAACTTTTCCACTACCAAAAGATGTCATTTGAAAGCTATTATTATACTTTCTTGGATTGGCCTTGAAATGAGCATGGTTAGGATGGTCCCCCATTAATAAACTTTTAAGAGGTTCAGGTAAAGCCTGAAACGGAGGTAGTTGAATTTTACCCTCTTTACAGCACATGCCTTTGGCCTCATCTTTCCATTTCAATGCACCACAATATTTACATTTGTTATTCATTATACCGATTTTAATTTCAGGATTTGACATATAATCTACTTCGTAATCGTATTTAAATGCAGAGTTTTCTGTTACCCATTTTGAACATGATTTCTTACTATTCCGACTTTGTTTAACAGCATCTGTTTGGTTAACTAAGTTAAATTTTTCTTTTCCCAACTTTAACTGCTTCGCTCTGGTCAAATTGGAAAATCGTTTTCGCCTTTTCCGGTTGTTTTGGTTAGTACGTGGATTATATTCAGAGAATGATAATGAATAAGGCGAATTTTCTGAAGGTATGTAAACATCGAAATGACCATTAGACAAATCACCACTAAAACGAAGCCTTTTTAAAGTACTGCCTTCGTTTCCAATTTTTGCTATACAAATACCATTTTGAAAAACTTCAACAAAAACAGGATACAAATCACATGAAGCTTTCAACTCGGCCAATGAGCCAAACGTATAAGGTTGCCGCATTTCAGTTTCGTATGCAGCACAATTGTCATAAGGGGTACCCATGGAATTGCAGGTATATATACAAAAATTATTCCATCGGCGAACAACGTATCCAACAATCGCCTGACGAATAATGTCAAAAAAGTCTCCATTTTCATGTAAAAGATACGAAATAGCCCTAAACAGGCAAGCTCCATCTCCTGTTATAGGCACTACTGAGTGGGGCACCAATGCACCATCTATGTTTAACAGCTCAATATTCATATCTGCATCCATATTAAGTAAAAAAAAGGAGCTTTAATTATTGAGAATTACAAAATTTGCCTTATTTGTGCCTCTAAAAGAATTCAGAAGGCTTTTAAATTTTTGGACAATACTTTTTAAATATTGCAAGTTTTTGAATATCCAAATCGAATAATAATGCAATCAAAGTAATTCTATGATCTTATCATGCAACTCAGCAAATTTTTATAATATTTAAACACATCTGGAATATTCCAAATTTGCCTTATTTCTGTCTTTAAAAGAACACAGAAGGCTTTTAAATATTTGGCAATATTTTGTAAATATTGCAAGTTATTCAATATCAAAATAAAATAATACGGAGATCAAACTAAACTACGATCTAATCATCAACCAGTAATTCAGCCAATTTTTATAATATTTAATCACATCTGTTATATTCCAAATTAGCCTTATTTCTGTCTCTAAAAGAACTACAGAAGGCTTTTAAATATTTAGGCAATATTTTGTTAATATTGCAAGTTATTCAATATCAAATCGAATAATACAGTGGAGTTAACTAAACAACGATCTAGTCATGCAATCAGCAATTCAGCTAATTTTATAATATTTAAACACATCTGGAAAATTCCAAATTTGCCGTATTTCTGTCTCTAAAAGAACACAGAAGGCTTTTAAATATTTAGGCAATATTTTGTTAATATTGCAAGTTATTCAATATCAAAATCGAATAATACAGAGATTAAACTAAACTACGATCTAGTCATGCATTCAGCAATTCAGCCAATTTTTATAATATTAATCACATCTGTAATATTCCAAATTAGCCTTATTTCTGTCTCTAAATATTGCAAGTTATTAAATATCAAAATCGAGTAATACGGAGATCATACTAAACTACGATCTAATCAGCATTTTAGCCAATTTTTATAATATTTAAACACATCTGGAATATTCAAAATTTGCCGTATTTCTGTCTCTAAAAGAAACACAGAAGGCTTTTAAATATTTAGGCAATATTTTGTTAATGTTGCAAGTTATTCAATATCAAAATCGAATAATACAGTGGATTAAACTAAACAACGATCTAGTCATGCAATCAGCAATTCAGCCAATTTTTATAATATTTAAACACATCTGGAATATTTAAACACATCCAAATTTGCCGTATTTCTATCTCTAAAAGAACACAGAAGGCTTTTAAATATTTAGGCAATATTTTGTTAATATTGCAAGTTATTCAATATCATAATCGAATAATACAGTGATTAAACTAAACAACGATCTAGTCATGCAATCAGCAATTCAGCCAATTTTTATAATATTTAAACACATCTAGAATATTCCAAATTTGACATATTTCTGTCTCTAAAAGAACATAGAAGGCTTTTAAATATTTAGGCAATATTTTGTTAATATTGCAAGTTATTCAATATCAAAATCGAATAATACAGTGGATTAAACTAAACAACGATCTAGTCATGCAATCAGCAATTCAGCCAATTTTTATAATATTTAAACACATCTGGAATATTCCAAATTTGCCGTATTTCTGTCTCTAAAAGAACACAGAAGGCTTTTAAATATTTAGGCAATATTTTGTTAATATTGCAAGTTATTCAATATCAAAATCGAATAATACAGTGGATTAAACTAAACAACGATCTAGTCATGCAATCAGCAATTCAGCTAATTTTTATAATATTTAAACACATCTGGAATATTCCAAATTTGCCGTATTTCTGTCTCTAAAAGAACACAGAAGGCTTTTAAATATTTAGGCTATATTTTGTTAATATTGCAAGTTATTCAATATCAAAATCGAATAATACAGAGATTAAACTAAACTACGATCTAGTCATGCAATCAGCAATTCAGCAAATTTTTATAATATTTAAACACATCTGGAATATTCCAAATTTGCCGTATTTCTGTCTCTAAAAGAACACAGAAGGCTTTTAAATATTTAGGCAATATTTTGTTAATATTGCAAGTTATTCAATATCAAAATCGAATAATACAGTGGATTAAACTAAACAACGATCTAGTCATGCAATCAGCAATTCAGCTAATTTTTTATAATATTTAAACACATCTGGAATATTCCAAATTTGCCGTATTTCTGTCTCTAAAAGAACACAGAAGGCTTTTAAATATTTAGGCTATATTTTGTTAATATTGCAAGTTATTCAATATCAAAATCGAATAATACAGAGATTAAACTAAACTACGATCTAGTCATGCATTCAGCAATTCAGCCAATTTTTATAATATTTAAACACATCTGGAATATTCCAAATTTGCCGTATTTCTATCTCTAAAGAACACAGAAGGCTTTTAAATATTTAGGCAATATTTTGTTAATATTGCAAGTTATTCAATATCATAATCGAATAATACAGTGATTAAACTAAACAACGATCTAGTCATGCAATCAGCAATTCAGCCAATTTTTATAATATTTAAACACATCTGGAATATTCCAAATTTGCCGTATTTCTGACTCTAAAAGAACACAGAAGGCTTTTAAATATTTAGGCAATATTTTGTTAATATTGCAAGTTATTCAATATCAAAATCGAATAATACAGTGGATTAAACTAAACAACGATCTAGTCATGCAATCAGCAATTCAGCTAATTTTTATAATATTTAAACACATCTGGAATATTCCAAATTTGCCGTATTTCTGTCTCTAAAAGAACACAGAAGGCTTTTAAATATTTAGGCTATATTTTGTTAATATTGCAAGTTATTCAATATCAAAATCGAATAATACAGAGATTAAACTAAACTACGATCTAGTCATGCAATCAGCAATTCAGCAAATTTTTATAATATTTAAACACATCTGGAATATTCCAAATTTGCCGTATTTCTGTCTCTAAAAGAACACAGAAGGCTTTTAAATATTTAGGCAATATTTTGTTAATATTGCAAGTTATTCAATATCAAAATCGAATAATACAGTGGATTAAACTAAACAACGATCTAGTCATGCAATCAGCAATTCAGCTAATTTTTATAATATTTAAACACATCTGGAATATTCCAAATTTGCCGTATTTCTGTCTCTAAAAGAACACAGAAGGCTTTTAAATATTTGGGCAATATTTTGTTAATATTGCAAGTTGTTCAAAATCAAAATCGAATAATACAGAAATTAAACTAAACTACGATCTATTCATGCAATTTAGCAAGTGTTTAGAAAATTTAATCTAGTATGGATAATTAACTGAGGATTTATCAAAGTTTGCATTATTTCTGACTCCATACAGGAAGCTCTTATTAAGACAATATTTTTTAAATAGTGCAATTTATGCAATGTTTATATCGAATAATAAGATTACAAAGTACAAAAACGCATATATAGATATACAAAAATCACAACTGCACATAATTAAAAAATAACCAAACATTCATTGAAATGTAAATCATTTATGACTTATGAATTAAGAATAGTAAAAACTGGCATAACTAACCAAATTTTTAAGAGATATCAACAAATTTGCACATTCAATAGAAAAAATTAAAATTCCGAGAAAGGCGAACTAAAATAATAATATTATTGCTCACATACGGTTATACACCAAAATACACGGTTATGCAAAGAAATTTTCCTATTAATTGGCAAAGAGAGGATCATATAAAAGCACAACTCGCGGCAAATTTTCTTGATACGACTCTGACCAAATTGATAGTTTCCTTGTTCACTTCTTCTTTTGCGCACTTGCTACACTCTTTCCTCTCTCTCTATCTACTGCGATCTCCCGCTCTTATGTTTCCTAACAGCGCGTGGCAAAACAGTGTAAATATAAACACCGCAAAAACAATTTGAATGGTATATTTTTACTACACTATCAAAAACCGGCCAAATAGATTTTCGCCCAAAAAACCTCTTTTGCGTATTCTGGCAGCAATAACTGTAAAGAGCACTCAAAAAAAACATTCCAAAACCATTTCAATTGTTATAATTTTTAGGTCCATAAAGGCGCACTGGAAAAAATGTAACCCAAGATCTTTACCCTTGCTTTCGCTTTTTGCTGAAATATAAAAGAAAATGCATATTAATGCATGTCTGACCCACACTGCTATGAATACATGAAACACGAGAGCACTGAAAAAGCAACAAAAAGTTTTTAGTTATTATTTTTTGCTGAAATAAGAAAGAAATAAAAAAGCAGACACAGTTTTAATTTTTAAATTTTTTGTTTTTATTTTGTGCCATAAAATGCCGATTCCAGTCGGCTAAGTCGGGCACACAATTCGTGATTATCCTGCCTAGCTTTAAACAAATTTTTTTTAAATTAAAAACTTCATTTTGAAGCTGCTGGGTCTGCCAGCTGGAACCTGAGTTCTTGGGCTTTTTTATTGGCCCTAAAAGCTTAAATTTTTTTTGGCTGCTCCTGCGTCGAGAGGTTTCCTGGACCTGGGGATGCGGCTGCGCATAGCCCCACATCAAATTCGGCTGCGACTGCATCGGCTGCACCAACTGGAACTGCGGCTGCTGAAACTGATGCTGTTGGAGCTGCGGCTGTTGCTGCTGGAGCATTGGCTGTTGCTGTTGGAGCATGGGCTGTTGCTGTTGGAGCATGGGTTGTTGCTGCTGGACCATGGGCTGTTGCTGTTGGAGCCCTATTTGATAGCCCTGCTGCTGCGGCAAAAATTGCCACATTTCCTTGTGGGACATCTTTTCGTGTCGGGCTCAACTTAAGAACTGATCAAGAAATGAAATCAAAGCAAGACCGAAGCGCAGACGAATCAGAACGGAGAGAGAAGAGCGAAAAAATGTCTCTCATCTTAAACACGGAGAGCGTAAATTGCAGGAAAACAGAAGGATCGCAATACGTTTTAGCTTTTGCCATACACACATACAAATATATGTATGTGTGCATTAGAAAACGGAGTCCTAAACGGCGCCAAACAATTTTGTATTAATTTTTTTTGTTTAACTAATTTTATGAATAGTCACAGATAGAATTGGTTATATTCCCCCCTGCCGCATGACTAATAAACCGACTAAATTAAAATAAGAAATATTAAGTTTAGGCAGGAAATTGTTAGTTATGCGTTATAATTTTTAATACCTTAAAATACTTACATTTGTAAATATATGTATGTACTATTGCGCAAATACTCCTTTCCCTGCCACAACACCATTAAAAAATAAAACGCAACTTCCTCATTTGCATTAAATATGTACATACATATGTACACCCAAGTGTACACACGTATATACATATGTATTTCCAAGTATTTGCTTGCTAATCTTTATTTTGCTAAATAAAATATTCCTCGTTTCTTGCCCCTAATATTTATGTATATTTACTTATCGGATTACAGACCGGATAAAAGAAAAGATGCACATATGTATGTACATAAGAAATCAATAATTTAGGGCTTTTGCATTTGTATATTTCATTCTTTTAAGTGTATTTGTTTTTGAACATATTCAAGAAATTACTATTTGGTATTGGGTTTGCGAAAATATAGTTATACCAACTTTAATTATTTGTTGTAATGGTATTTCGAAGAAAAAATGACAATCATAAACCAGAGTCAGGGGGGTGGAAAAGAGATGGAGATATATATATGCAAGCGTATGCTGGATAAGACGGCTACTTTTTAATCGGGTATTAAAAATAGTAAAAAGTTAATAATTGAAACCGTCATATTTTTTAAACATTTATTATGCTTTTAACTATTTTTTAGCGAAAACACGCTATCGATTGGTTTAACGGTTTAGCGTACAGGATTTCATTTTCTAATTGAATGAGTTTTTGGCACTTTGGTGGGGTGTGGGTCACCAATAATTATAAACTCAAGACTACAAAAATTAAAACCTTATTAAAGCTCATTTTATATTTTTAAGGAAGCGCAGGGAAATGAAAGACAGAGGGAGAGGGAGGGGAGACCGAATGATTTGTTGACAATTTGTATGAAAATGCAGAGAGAGATACCAATATGCAGGCAGAAAATGTATGATGAATATGGAGACACTTAAATTCGATAAAAGATCGACTTTTTGCTTAGTTTCTTTGTTTAGAAGATAGCTAGAGCTCTGGTGAAACCATCAAATGAATCGTTAACGCTTAAGGAAAATTATTACCGAAGAAATTTTTGATACTCAATTTAGAAGTGCCATTTTTGAACGTTTGAAGATATTTTTGGCTAAATTGTAATTTTAGAACGGGTGTTAAAAATAGTAAAAAGCCTCAAATCTAAGCGTTCAAATTTATAAAACATTTATAATGACTTAAACTATTTTTATGCGAAAACACGGATTCGATTTGTTAAACGGTTTAGTGTCCAGAATTTTGGAAAAGGAAATTGACCTTTTTTCCAATTGGAAGCGATTGGGGCCATTTGGGGAGCCCCAATAAATCTTAGCAAATCAGTTTAAAGTTATTAGAATGTAATAAAAATACATATTAATATTGTTAACCAGTGGTTTTGGCTGTGCGTTGATTCCCAGTTTTCTTACTGATAGCTTTATATATAGAGATGACTGCCCCCCCTGACATTAAAACATTAAAAACATTAAAATATCGAATATTAAATTAAATAGAATCTTTATTATGTAGAGGACTAAATTTTGGCCAAAAATCGCTTCGATTGATTAACGCGTTTAGCGTCCAGATTTTGTTTACAGAAATTATCAGTTTTTATATATAGATGACTGCCCCCCTGCCCTTTTTCCAAAGCCCAGCGGCTTGAACGCTTTGACGGGGTTTATTCGTGTGTGTTGCTGGTATAATTTAATTTTAATTTATTGTTAATTTATTTTTAAGTTTAATTTAGTTTTAAGTTTTTAATTTTAAGTTTTAAAAAGAAATCAAGATCAGCCGCCGCAGAAATATTGTACTACACAGAGTCAGAGAGAGAGAGAGAGAGAGACAGTGCGAGAGAATGCATTCGGTGTTCAATGCTTGTGTATAATTTGTTGGAATTATTATTCCTACTTTAGGCTAATGTAACTTTTTTTAGAATTGACCTAGAACTTCAGTAAAACCACCATATGAATCCTTAAAGTATCAGGATTCCCTCGAAAAATTTTCATATTGCTAATTGACTTAGATCAGTGTTTTTTGCCGTTAGGAAAAAATGAGGAAGATTCTTAGATTTTCAAAAGATCGATAAAAAATAGTAAAAATTAAAATATCGAATATTAAATTAAATAGAAACTTTATTATGTAGAGGACTAAATTTTGGCCAAAAATCGCATCGATTGATTAACGCGTTTAGCGTCCAGATTTTTTTATAGAAATTGGGGGTTTTTTGCCACTGGAAAAAAATGGGGGCATGTTTGTGGCCAAAATAAAACTTAGCAAATCAGTTTAGTGTTATAAGAATTGAATGGTAAAAAATTTTAATAGGGTCATTTAATTAGTTAGGCTGTGCGTTGATTCTTAGTTTTCAATGAACAGTTTTATATATAGAGATGACTGCCCCCCTGCCCTTTTTCCAAAGCCCAGCGGCTTGAACGCTTTGACGGGGTTTATTCGTGTGTGTTGCTGGTATAATTTATCTTTAATTTATTGTTAATTTATTGTTAAGTTTAATTAGTTTTAAGTTTTTAACTTTAAGTTTTAAAAAGAAATCAAGATCAGCCGCCGCAGAAATATTGTACTACACAGAGTCAGAGAAAGAGAGAGAACTTCGGAACTTTATTAAGAGCAGTTTTAAAATCTTTAACGTATGGATTGCATCTATGCAGCATAGACTGCAGTGATTTTATTAGCCGTGTTTAACACCGGAATTGTGCTGACACCTTAAATCCACCTCTCGATCATCCTCACCAACAAAATATATCTGTAGAAATTGAGCATTTGTTTGAGAAGTTGGTAACAGGCTACCTATCAAATGATAAACTTGGCCTTGTATTTTGAATGTTGGCATATATGCATCGCATACAACTTTTTCCACTACCAAAGATGTCATTTGAAAGCTATATATTATACTTTTCTTGGATTGGCCTTGAAATGAGCATGGTTAGGATGGTCCCCCATTAATAAACTTTTAAGAGGTTCAGGTAAAGCCTGAAACGGAGGTAGTTGAATTTTACCCTCTTTACAGCACATGGCCTTTGGCCTCATCTTTCCATTTCAATGCACCACAATATTTACATTTGTTATTCATTATACCGATTTTAATTTCAGGATTTGACATATAATCTACTTCGTAATCGTATTAATGCAAGAGTTTTCTGTTACCCATTTTGAACATGATTTCTTACTATTCCGACTTTGTTTAACAGCATCTTGTTTGGTTAACTAAGTTAAATTTTTTCTTTTTCCCAACTTTAACTGCTTCGCTTCTGGTCAAATTGGAAAATCGTTTTCGCCTTTTCCGGTTGTGTTTGGTTAGTACGTGGATTATATTCAGAGAATGATAATGAATAAGGCGAATTTTCTGAAGGTATGTAAACATCGAAATGACCATTAGACAAATCACCACTAAACGAAGCCTTTTTTAAGTACTGCCTTCGTTTCCAATTTTTGCTATACAAATACCATTTTGAAAAAACTTCAACAAAACAGGATACCAAATCACATGAAGCTTTTCAACTCGGCCAATGAGCCAAACGTATAAGGTTGCCGCATTTCAGTTTCGTATGCAGCACAATTGTCATAAGGGGTACCCATGGAATTGCGGTATATATACAAAAAATTATTCCCTCGGCGAACAACGTATCCAACAATCGCCCTGACGAATAATGTCAAAAAAGGTCTCCATTTTCATGTAAAAGATACGAAATAGCCCTAAACAGGCAAGCTCCATCTCCTGTTAATAGGCACTACTGAGTGGGGCACCAATGCACCATCTATGGTTTAACAGCTCAATATTCATATCTGCATCCATATAAGTAAAAAAAAGGAGCTTTAATTATTGAGAATTACAAAATTTGCCTTATTTGTGCCTCTAAAAGAATTCAGAAGGCTTTTAAATTTTTGGACAATACTTTTTAAATATTGCAAGTTTTTGAATATCCAAATCGAATAATAATGCAATCAAAGTAATTCTATGATCTTAGTTTTTAATTTTAAGTTTTAAAAAGAAATCAAGATCAGCCGCCGCAGAAATATTGTACTACACAGAGTCAGGAGAGAGAGAGAGAGAGAGAGACAGTGCGAGAGAATGCATTCGGTGTTCAATGCTTGTGTATAATTTGTTGGAATTATTATTCCTACTTTAGGCTAATGTAACTTTTTTAGAATTGACCTAGAACTTCAGTAAAACCACCATATGAATCCTTAAAGTATCAGGATTCCCTCGAAAAATTTTCATATTGCTAATTGACTTAGATCAGTGTTTTTTTGCCGTTAGGAAAAAATGAGGAAGATTCTTAGATTTTCAAAGATCGATAAAAATAGTAAACATTAAAATATCGAATATTAAATTAAATAGAAACTTTATTATGTAAGGACTAAATTTTGGCCAAAAATCGCATCGATTGATTAACGCGTTTAGCGTCCAGATTTTTTTATAGAAATTGGGGGTTTTTTGCCACTGGAAAAAAATGGGGGCATGTTTGTGGCCAAAATAAAACTTAGCAAATCAGTTTAGTGTTATAAAGAATTGAATGGTAAAAAATTTTAATAGGGTCATTTAATTAGTTTAGGCTGTGCGTTGATTCTTAGTTTTCAATGAACAGTTTATATATAGAGATGACTGCCCCCCTGCCCTTTTCCAAAGCCCAGCGGCTTGAACGCTTTGACGGGGTTTATTCGTGTGTGTTGCTGGTATAATTTATCTTTAATTTATTGTTAAGTTTAATTTAGTTTTAAGTTTTTAATTTTAAGTTTTAAAAAGAAATCAAGATCAGCCGCCGCAGAAATATTGTACTACACAGAGTCAGAGAAAGAGAGAGAGAGAGAGACAGTGCGAGAGAATGCATTCGGTGTTCAATGCTTGTGTATAATTTGTTGGAATTATTATTCCTACTTTAGGCTAATGTAACTTTTTTTAGAATTGACCTAGAACTTCAGTAAAACCACCATATGAATCCTTAAAGTATCAGGATTCCCTCGAAAAATTTTCATATTGCTAATTGACTTAGATCAGTTGTTTTTGCCGTTAGGAAAAAATGAGGAAGATTCTTAGATTTTCAAAGATCGATAAAAAATAGAAAACATTAAAATATCGAATATAAAATTAAATAGAAACTTTATTATGTAGAGGACTAAATTTTGGCCAAAAATCGCATCGATTGATTAACGGTTTAGCGTCCAGATTTTTTTATAGAAATTGGGGGTTTTTGCCACTGGAAAAAAATGGGGGCATGTTTGTGGCCAAAATAAATCTTAGCAAATCAGTTTAGTGTTATAAGAAATGAATGGTAAAAAATTTTAATAGGGTCATTTAATTAGTTTAGGCTGTGCGTGATTCTTAGTTTTCAATGAACAGTTTTATATATAGATGACTGCCCCCCTGCCCTTTTCCAAAGCCAGCGGCTTGAACGCTTTGACGGGTTTATTCGTGTGTTTGCTGGTATAATTTATCTTTAATTATTGTTAATTTATTGTTAAGTTTAATTTAGTTTTAAGTTTTTAATTTTAAGTTTTAAAAAGAAATCAAGATCAGCCGCCGCAGAAATATTGTACACAGAGTCAGAGAGAGAGAGAGAGAGAGAGAGACAGTGCGAGAGAATGCATTCGGTGTTCAATGCTTGTGTATAATTTGTTGGAATTATTATTCCTACTTTAGGCTAATGTAACTTTTTTTAGAATTGACCTAGAACTTCAGTAAAACCACCATATGAATCCTTAAAGTATCAGGATTCCCTCGAAAAATTTTCATATTGCTAATTGACTTAGATCAGTTGTTTTTTGCCGTTAGGAAAAAAATGAGGAAGATTCTTAGATTTTCAAAGATCGATAAAAAATAGTAAACATTAAAATATCGAATATAAATTAAATAGAAACTTTATGTAGAGGACTAAATTTGGCCAAAAATCGCATCGATTGATTAACGCGTTTAGCGTCCAGATTTTTTATAGAAATTGGGGGTTTTTTGCCACTGGAAAAAAATGGGGGCATGTTTGTGGCCAAAATAAAACTTAGCAAATCAGTTTAGTGTTATAAGAATTGAATGGTAAAAAATTTTAATAGGGTCATTTAATTAGTTTAGGCTGTGCGTTGATTCTTAGTTTTCAATGAACAGTTTTATATATAGAGATGACTGCCCCCCTGCCCTTTTTCCAAAGCCCAGCGGCTTGAACGCTTTGACGGGGTTTATTCGTGTGTGTTGCTGGTATAATTTATCTTTAATTTATGTTAATTTATTGTTAAGTTTAATTTAGTTTTAAGTTTTTAACTTTAAGTTTTAAAAAGAAATCAAGATCAGCCGCCGCAGAAATATTGTACTACA
>JAYMZC010000200.1:0-66033 GCA_036346975.1 Drosophila prolongata | reverse complement strand
GGCTAGGTGGTCGGTAACCACTTCGAACCGATACCCTTCCAAGTAGCACCTCATTTTCCTAATGGCCCATATAATGGCCAGACACTCTTTTTCCGTCGTCGTATAATTGCCCTCCGCGGCCGTGAGTCGACGGCTGGCGTACGCGATGACCCTCTCCTGGCCTTCGATATCTTGCGACAAGACTACTCCTAGTCCCACGTCGCTAGCGTCAGTTTGCAACACAAACGTCTTGTCGAAGTCGGGACATCCTAACACGGGGGCGGTGGTTAACCTCCTTTTCACCTCCTCCAGCGCACTCTGTTGTTCGGGACCCCACGACCACTTCCGGCCTTTCTTTAACAGGGCCGTCATCGGTTGGACCACGGTTGCGAAGTTAGGGACGAACCGGCGATACCAAGATGCCATGCCTAGCCACTGCCGGAGCTCCTTGAGACAGGTAGGGGACTTAAGGTTGGTAACGGCCGTCACTTTCTCCGGATCGGTTTGTACCCCTTCGGCGCTAATCACGTGGCCTAGGTAAACTAACCTCCTCCTGAAGAACGCGCACTTCTTTGGATTCACCTTCAGGTTCGCCCTCCGCAGCCTACGGAAGACTTCGGCCAGGTTGGACAAATGTTGTTCCTCCGTGGCGCCTATAACGATGATATCGTCCAAATAGGCGAAGGCGAACGGCTCCATGTCCACACCGATCACGCCATCCAAAGCGCGTTGGAAGGTTGCGCTGGCCGAGTGAAGGCCGAAGGGCATGACCTTCCATTGGTATAGGCCTCTGCCCGGAACGGTGAAGGCTGTGAATTGACGGCTGTCCTTGGCCATGGGTATTTGCCAATAACCGTGCTTTAAGTCCAGCGTCGAAATGTATCGGGCTTGTCGTAGCTTCTCCAGAATATGGTTGATCCTGGGGACGGGGTACGCGTCGGGTACTGAGTGAGCGTTCAATTGCCTATAATCAACACACATGCGCCATTCACCCGTCTTCTTTTTGACCAACACTATGGGTGCGCTATGTGGACTCCGTGACGGTTCGATGGCGTCTTCGCGGAGTAGTTCGTCCACTTGGGTGTCGATCACGCTCTGCATTGCCGGATTCCTTGGGTAGTACCTTTGTTTCAAGGGTTTATCGTCTCGCATTACAATCCGATGCTCCGCCACGTGTGATACGCCTTGAAGCTCCTTGAAAAGCGCCAACTCGCGAGTGATGAATTCCCGCTGGTCGGGTCTCAGATCATCCTCTTCCGCCGTTGGTTCTTCGCCCTCTGCTTCGTCGATTTCATCTGGAAAGTCCTGCAAGGCCCTTCCTGGTTCGTCGTGCCTCCCGGTCCCGTCTCCTCCGTCGTTCTTTAATTCTCCTGATGGGGCCATCTGACGCATGATCCGGTTGTGTGCGGGGACCTCACTCTGCTCTGCATACCTGGTGTCCTTATCGTCGGGTTCTTGACCCCCTAGAACCGTCATACTCCTTCCTTCGAGTATTTCCGAGTTCGTATCCTCTGATGACATCCGATCGACTTTGCTCGGCCGCAGTCGGGGGTCTTCCACCGACGGGCGCAATTTTACCTTTAAGGTAGCTTCTCCGCACTGTATCCGTGTTCCCATTGCCGCCAAGAAATCCATACCTAATATCACGCGATCCAACATGGTTGGCATCACCAAGAATGGCATCCACACTCGCGTGCCAGCTAACTCCACGCGAGTACGCCATAACTTCTTCACTGCCAGGCTTGACCGATCAGCTAACGCTATCGTAGTGATGATCTCCTGCATCTCCTCAGGTCTTGCTACCATACGAGCGTACCCTTCACTCGCAAAGCTCCTCGACGCTCCTGTATCCACCGTGGCATCCACCCATCGGCCTCCGATCTGCACGGAAGCAGTGATCAGGCCGTTGTTTATCCTTAATGGTGGGTTTCTTGGTGCCGGGCTGTTACTGCATTCGTCTCCGCTGCGCCCGCATCTCGGCGAAGACGTTGTTCGTTTCCCGGGGTATCCCGGCGACAACAGTCGACGGTCAATGTGTTCCTTCGACCGCAGTCCCAACAAAAGTTCAGACGTGGGTTAGTACAACCCCGCCTAAAGTGACCGACTTCTCCACATCTACTACAAGCTCGCTGTACGTCGACGTTCGAGAGGGGCTGTCTGATCATTCGGTGAGTTGCATTCCCTCCTTGAACGGGTACCCCGTGGCCTCGAAAGGGGTTCGGCGTCAGACGGGCGTTGGCCCTATCCCGGTCTGCAGTCGTCGTCCTAGCCTCACACTTTCGTATTCCGTTGCCATTTGGGTTAATTGCTCCAGCGTCGCGAACTCGTGGCGCCTTATATACAGACGATATTCCGGTGCCATATTTTCGTAGATCCGATAGAGTTCTTCTTCCTTTTGGTATCCGGCTTGCTGCATCTTGGTCCTCAACTCGACCAAATATTCCTTAAACGTCTCATCCGCTCCCTGGGTGTGAGCTCGGATTTCGTCCTCTAGTCGCTCGAAGTAACGTGGGGGCAGGAAAGAAACTTAAGAACTCGGCGCGAAACTCTGCCCACGTAGCTGTCTGTAAGCGGCTCGTGCGGAACCATCGCGCTGCCCTACCTTCCAAAATCTCTGACATGGCGCGGGGTACTTCCTCCTGGTTGATTCCGTAGGTTGCTATCTTCTCTTCAAGTTCAGCGATCAAGGTCAGCGGGTCCGACGTCCCGTCGAATCGTAGATTCCATTTATGCATCCGCTCGGCTAGTAAATGACGAGGAAGAGTGATAATGAGTGGAACTTCTGACTCTGGCGGCTTCGACACGCCATGATTTCCGAGTGATGAGGCGGTAAAATCTCGTGACGTGCCGGGATGGACACCTCGATAGCTTGTCAGTCTTCCGGGAAAACTATGACTGGCGAAATATGGAGCCTGATTCTGGTCAACTTGGGTTATCTTGGCTCCCGGCATGAACCCTTTGTCGCCTCCTAGGCGGTTCGGAGTGACGGCTCTCGAACTGTACTGCTCCTGTAGTTGAGCGAGTCGTTTCCACACCGATTCTGGAAACGATCCTGTGCTTACGAGTGTAGCGAACGCCTTCTGCGTTTCTGCTACGGTGCCGTCCGCGCTAAACCCGAACTCGAGTGCTAGAGCGGCTAACTCATCTTTACGCCGGGCATAAATCCATCGTACTCCTACGCCTGGATTTTCTATCGAATCGGCTTCCTCGTACTCGCCGTCGGACTCCTTCGTATTAGCCATGGTTTATTGTGATACGTGAACCTTCTTCCTTTTCCTTTGCTTTTCCTTTTCCTTTGCCTTTTCTTTTGCTCTCACAGTTGTAACACTCGGCAGGGGCGCGATCCTTCGGGATAAAGATCTTTATCTTAGTGGGTCTTTAGGCCACTTTGGTGTTGCTCTAGTTAGCCTCAATGTCCCTGCTCGGGCGCCACTTGTAAGGATGCTCTCTGGCCAGGATACAACTCTCAGTCGGATCCAGAGGTCCTTTTACAAGAAATTTGTAAAGTCACTGAGACATAGGGCTAGAGAGTAATGTTCGCGCGGCGAACGACGATTTTTGATCAATTATCCCGAAGTGCTCCAGGACCTTCGAGGGTACGATAACGTCAGACCACCAAGTCCTTCCGGGACGAAAATTCCACGGGCTGGACCTTCGGGCGAGGCCGCAGCCGGTTCTATCGTGGTTGGCCGAGATACGTGGTGAGGGCCAAGAATCCCACGGGCTGGACCTTCGGGCGAGGCCGCAGCCGGATTCTATCGTGGTTGGCCGAGACGTGGTTCGAGGGGTCAAGAATCCCACGGGCTGGACCTTCGGGCGAGGCCGCAGCCGGATTCTATCGTGGTTGGCCGAGTACGTGGTTCGAGGGGTCAAGAATCCCACGGGCTGGACCTTCGGGCGAGGCCGCAGCCGGATTCTATCGTGGTTGACCGGCTGGAAGCAAGTTTGATTAGTCGGAAGGATCTGCCATTCCGTTAAGATGTGGGATTAATAGGGCCGGTGAGAGGATCTTCCGTCTCACCGTCGGAGTTAATAGGATACGAAGGGATCTGCCACTTCGCGGTAGGATACGAGGAGAGGATGCGTGAGAGGATCTTCCGTCTCGCCGCGGGGGTTAGTAGGACACGAAGGGATCTGCCACTTCGCGGTAGGATATTAGAGGGGGATGCGTGAGAGGATCTTCCGTCTCGCCGCGGGGGTTAGTAGGGCACGAAGGGATCTGCCACTTCGCGGGGGGTGGGGGGAACTAAGTAGGAGAATGAGGGGATCTTCCGCCTCACTACGCAGGCAGGTTAGTGGATGAAATTCAGTAGATCAGGATAACGTGTATGTATATGGTGCAAATAATTTACCGCTTCCAATTGGGTCATCAGTCGCCAACGGCCTGAATCACTCGGGGAACAGAGGGGTACGGGGGTAAAAATAAAATGCATAACAATCCGGCTTGACGTTTCTTTTCGTACGAGTTCACTCAGTTTAATTCTTTGTTTTTAAAACGTCCCTGTGTTTCACTGCGCCGATTACACTGATTCACTAACCTTATTTCCTACCGACCGCGTTCTCTTTCACACGTGTTTTCTTTATTTACTTTGTCCGCGTGCGCGACCGATCGCTTCGAAGTCCAAGAGCCGAGAGTCCCGGAAACCGCCGTGTGACCCTCTCATCCTTTTAGACCTTTCTCCCCAAAATAGGTCAAGTTTGGTTCCGCACCACCCGCCCGAGATGGCAACCATAGAGAAAAATACTGGAAAATAGGGAAAATACCAATTCCCTATTTTCCAGTATTTTTCTCTATGGTTGCCATCTCGGGCGGGTGGTGCGGAACCAAACTTGACCTATTTTGGTTTTATACCCTAAAATCCATAAGACCGCTTAACCATTACTAAATTATAATACTTCATTTTAAATCTCTTACATACTAATGGTAATAATGTGAAACTTAGATAACTATTGCTTAAATATAATTGTGGCGGCCTAGCCGTCAGGCGGGATCGTCACAGTATTTGAGAATGATTTTGATGTTTTAAAATCTTGAAATTCATCTTCCTGAGAGTTTTGGGACATATACGAACGATTATTTATGGATTTTTCTTCAAACATTCCTACAGCTTGGGCAGCTGTTTTAATTTAAGAGGAGTTGAAATATCAAATTTGCTCAACGTAATAAAAGTTTTTACTGGTAATTTTTCACGAATCACTTCAGCTAATGTGTCACTCAATGTTCTCGAAACTAGAACTGTGTTTGAAGGATTATTATCTAAGCTAAGCTTACAACAAATTCTACTTGTCTGTTCTTCTAATTCTTCAACAAATTTACGTAAATTATTTTTATATTTAGTCTCACGTAATTCGGCTATCATTCGATGTGGAGGCTTTGCGCTGTTGAACTCGCCGATAAGTAGGCTTCTCAATTCCTTCCAGTCCTGTGGTACATTTCTCATTAAGAGTGATCGGGCTTGTCCAACTAGGAGGTTCCTGATGGCTGCTTGTATAATTTGGTTTTGGCCTTCTGATGCTGTAGGATAATGGTAGACTAATTCATCGACTTCTTTTATGAAGAGAGCCAAATAGAGTGGGTCTCCATTAAATTTATTTATCTGCTTCAGTTGCAGAAGGAAATAGTTCGTTGATACATCTGAAAGGGTTTGTGCAGCTTTTGATGCTGCGGCTACGGCTGCTGCTGCTGATGTTGATGGCAGATCCATATTTCATTTAGATTATTTCACTGGTTTAGACACTAGAAATCGTCATTCGTGATTTAACTAATGTTGTTTTAAATTTTTTTTTTTTTAAGTAAGTTCGTGTTGCGGATACAAATAATGTTTTATGTTCGCGAAGTAATTATACCCGTTACTCGTAGAGTAAAAGGGTATATTGTATTCGTGCAAAAGTATGTAACAGGTAGAAGGAAGCGTTTCCGACCCTATAAAGTATATATATTCTTGATCAGGGTCACTAGCCGAGTCGATATAGCCATGTCCGTCTGTCTGTCCGTCCGTATGAACGCTGAGATCTCGGAAACTATAAAAGCTAGAAGATTGGTATTTTGCATGCAGATTATAGG
Source organism: Drosophila prolongata (assembly GCA_036346975.1). NCBI lineage: Eukaryota > Metazoa > Arthropoda > Insecta > Diptera > Drosophilidae > Drosophila > Drosophila prolongata. Next base: position 59,990 of record JAYMZC010000200.1, on the reverse strand, counting down.
AGTTCCTACGCAGCGCAAGTTTGTTTCAAAAAGGTGCCACGCCCCCTTTAACGCCCACAATCGCTTATATACGATTTTAAAAATTTTAATATTTCGGAAAAGTAAAAATGCAGTTTTATTGTGTTTTCAAATTTTTCAAATCGGACCATTCGTTAAAAAGTTATGCGTGATCAAAGTTTCTATCTCCATCTCCCTCGCACTCCCTTTACCTGAGTAACGGGTATCTGATAGTCGGGGCACCCGACTATAGCGTTCCTCTTGTTATACCCGTTACTCGTAGAGTAAAAGGGTATATTGTATTCGTGCAAAAGTATGTAACAGCTAGAAGGAAGCGTTTCCGACCCTATAAAGTATATATATCTTGATCAGGGTCACTAGCCGAGTCGATATAGCCATGTCCGTCTGTCCGTCTGTCCGTCTGTCTGTCTGGTCCGTCTGTCCGTCTGTCCGTCTGTCTGTCTGTCCGTATGAACGCTGAGATCTCGGAAACTATAAAAGCTAGAAGATTGGCATTTTGCATGCAGATTCTAGGAGTTCCTACGCAGCGCAAGTTTGTTTCAAAAAGGTGCCACGGCCCCCTTTAAAGCCCACAATCGCTTATATACGATTTTAAAAATTTAAATATTTCGGAAAAGTAAAATGCAGTTTTATTGTGTTTATCAATACCTTTCGAAATGTAGAAGAAATTTTTCAAATCGGACCATCGTTAAAAAGTTATGCGTGATCAAAGTTTCTATCTCCATCTCCCTCGCACTCCCTTTACCTGAGAAACGGGTATCTGATAGTCGGGGCACCCGACTATAGCGTTCTCTCTTGTTATTAATATAGATGGCTCTTAATGGCCGTTGTTTTTCGTCTAAAGTATATATATTTTTCAGAAGCTTTATTATTTATTTTATTTTACGAAAAAGATGTTTCTATATCTTTATATCCTTGCAGAGGGTATTATAATTTCAGTCAAAAGTTTGCAACGCAGTGAAGGAGACATTTCCGACCCAACAAAGTATATATATTCTTGATCGGCATCACCAGGAGAGTCGATCTAGCCGTCTGTCCGTCCGTCCGTTTCTACGCAAAGCTTGAAACTTTCCCAAAAGTTGTCTTTCTATTGCAGGTAGCGACTATATCATATAGCTGCCATATAACTGAACGATTGGAAATGCCATAACTTTGGTGTTTTTAAAGTTAGGAAATTGGGATTTTTATTGGTTTTATATTGGCCAACCAATATAATTTACTGAACATTCTGCAAGGGATTATCAACTTCGGCTCCGCCCGAAGTTAGCTTTCCTTTATTGTTTTTATATAAGCTTCTTTTTGGATTAAGGATAAGAACATGTAAACCAGACATAGTTTTTAAACGAGACAGTGCAACACAAGAACTCCGGATGCGAATGTTATCCTATGGCTTGTATGAATAGTTACCACATACGCTAAACTTGTTGGAAATGGTTCTCGTATAAAAATATTTGAGCTGAAACTTTGATTAGATACGATTAATTACATATACATATATATTCTCAAAACAGTTTGAAAAGTGTGGGCTTTTACGATTTTTATACCCTTGCAGAGGGTATTATAATTTTGGTCAAAAGTGTGCAACGCAGTGAAGGAGACATCTCCGACCCTATAAAGTATATATATTCTTGATCAGGATCACCTCCTGAGTTGATATAGCCATGTCCGTCTGTCCGTCTGTCCGTCTGTCCCTCTGTCCGTCTGTCTGTCCGTCTGTCCGTCTGTCTGTTTCTACGCAAACTAGTCTCTCAGTTTTAAAGCTATCGAATTGAAACTTTGCACACACCCTTCTTTCCTTTGCACGCAGTATATATGTCGGAACGGCCGGGATCGGTCGACTATATCCTATAGCTGCCATATAACTGATTGATCGGAAAAGCCATAACTTTGTTGTTTGTTAAGTTAGGAAGCTGGAATTTTCTATGGGTTTTATATTATATCTTTTTCCTCGTCATTAAGGTGTTCTAATCTAACTTATTGGTTTCTTGCAAGTCGTTATTTATTTCAAAATTAAATGGTGTATCTGTTGAAATGGGGGATCGCAGCAATCAATTTCTGCTTCTCCTTGTTTATATTCGAAATCGTTATAATTAAATCTCATTCCGAATTGATAACCGTTTAAATTAACTGTTTTTGATTTATAATTAATAATTGCGTTACAAGCTTCGAGATATTCTCTTCCTATGAGCATATCATATCTATCGGAAAAATCATAGACCCAAAATGTTTGTTTGGTCGGACAAAGCTTACTTGCATGGTAGGACACGGATTTATTTAACTGAATATTACCATTTATGATATGAACTTTAAGAGGTGTATTTTTAGTTGGAAAATGAAAGTAATTTTCTTTAATTAAATTAATAGAAGAGCCTGTGTCTACAACACATCGGAACTCTTGGTTATTCATGATGATTCGTATGTAAGGGTTTCTATTTCCTGTTCGGTGTCCGAGGCTTGTTGATGAAAATTTTCGGTATCCATTTTCATATGGCCACTCGTACTTTCGCGATTTCTTTTTATTGGTCGATTAGGAGCATTAGCCCCATTTTGTTGTGATTGATAATTTATAGGATTCCTAACCTGATTATAATTTAATTTTTGTTGGAATTCTTGTTTTGTTGCTTGATATAATGGGTGGTTTTCATAAAAAGTTTCGCTGTTATTCTTATTATAATTAGGCTTATGTTGGCCTTGAGATGTACTAGCCTGTTGCTTATATTGATTTGGGGAAATATTATTCTGCTGTCTGTATTGGTTTTGGGAATTATAGTTTTGTTGTTTATTAGTATTTTGTTGGGGTTGATAATTTCTCTTATCTTGGTTTTGACTTTGTGAATTCTTTGTTCGATCTGAATAAAATGTTTCTTAACAACCTTCTTGTTGTGCTATACATTTTAGTTTATTAGCATTAGTAATATCATACCTAGCCAATGTCATAAAAAGTCTGTCTGGCAATTTTTTCATAATAACATCTTTAACTGTATTATTAAGAGCATTTGTGTATAAAATTGTATTTGAAGCGTTATTTTCTAAGGCTAATTTATTTAATATTACAAAAGATTTGGACTCAATGTCCTCAACAAACTTACGTATACACCCAGGAAAGGGGGTGTTATACAGACGTCTTAGTAGTTCTTCGCAGGGCGTCTGGGTTTTATATTCGTTGATGAGGGCGTTCCTTAAATCCCTCCAGCATCTGGCTGTTGATAGTTGAGATATCTTCTGGGCATCTCCGTTAAGCTGCATTTCGATCGCACTGAAGAATACGCTCGCCTGGCGTATACATGTTGTGGGGTACAGCTCCAGGATTAAATCAATCCTCCTGATAAACGTGCTGAGTTCGAGCGTGTTGCCTCCGAATTGCGACACTTGCCTGATTTGGTTCAGGGCTTGATTTAGATGGTTGTTTGATAATAATAGCACTGGCTCTGCCATTTTTGGGTTTTGTTTAGTTTTTGTAGATTTTTCACAAATTAAAGAGTTTTGTATTTTGAATTTGATTTAAAATTATTATACCTTGTCTCTTACCACTGGTGGGGGAGAACTAAAGTGTTTTATTTTTTAGTAACCCTTGTGTTACGAACAAAGGCACTTACTTTTACAATAAAATGGGTTTTTGCAAATTTTTATTTTTTTTTAGTTAAGTGACAGTCACACGGGTTAAGATTTATTTTTTTGTTGCAAAACGCAAACCGTTACTGCGATAGCTGGTTTAGAAATGCACTGGGACGAACGATGTTTGGGTTCTTAAAGGATATAACCGTATAAAAAGTTATATCCTACCGGCTGCGCCAATAACAAATTCGGGATTAATATAATTTAAAAATATAATTTTTATTTATAAAAATAGTGTAAACGCGGACTGGGAAAGATAGGTCTGCTCCTTACAAGATTCAACTTAAAACTCTAACTTATCAACTACGCTGACGCTTATCAAACCTTCGATTGGGAGAAAGAACTCGATTGATAAATTGAGAGTGTCCAAAATGAGAGCACTGAGCATGAGAGCGATCTAGGTTTGAGCTGCGTCTGCAATTTTACAGAATTGGGGGATAAAAGCTTTTTGAAGAGATGTTTACATTAATTGGGCACTCGTGGGAGCCGACAATTTGGGGTTCTTTCATTTGTTTATAACTCAAGAGGATGTTTATATTAATTGGCGACTCTTGGGAGCCGATGATTTTTTGTGTGTCAAATGCGTAGTGTAAATATGTTTATGAAGTAGATATGTGGGTGTAGGTATGTTACTATATACATATATTTATATACAACCCTAGTCAAAATTATTTTCACAACACACAATTATTTGCACATCCCAACTTATTTTAGTTGTTATTCTTGTTGTTGTTGAACAATTTCCCTGAAATAAATGTTATCGCGTAGCTTGATCTATGCTGAAGCGAAACAAAAAGAAATTCGAAAGATAGCGGTTCATAGGACAAAGCTAAAAGCAAAAGAAAAAAAGCTTATCAGTTGTCAGAAGGATTTGCACACGTTTTCGGTGCGTCAAAATCATTTTCACAAAACTTAGTTTGATTTATTTCAGCTTAATATCTAATTTTAACAAAAGATTTTCTTAATTTTATCAAAATACATTATTAATATTTAGTTACAGCACCTTTGTCATCAAGGAAAGCTTGTAGTCTTTTAGGTATTGACCTTACCAAAGTTTGGGCAAATTCAATTGTCAATTTCGGCCAAATTTCGTTAATTTCAGCGATGACTCCGTCGCGTTTTCTATTTTTATCAATTGTTCTTTGATTTTTTATAAAAGCCCAAAGGTTTTCGATGATATTTAGGTCTGGGCTTTGTGGGAGCTAAGGAAGAACCGCCTGATTAAGGTCGTTCAAAAATTTGGTCGGTATCCTTGTGGCATGGAGCATTGTCCTGTTGAAGAATCCATTCATAAGTAGGAAAAAGTCTATTTCCTGACATAAAAGGATGGTCATTAAGGATTCGAACGTATCCGTTCTGGTTTATCGGTCTATCGGTACGAGGTCTCCGAAAGGAAAGGCATCCCCAGAACACCACCAAACCTATTGATTGGCTGGGCTGCCAAATGCTTTTGGTTTTTCTTCAAATGCATAAAATGATGGCTGTAGGACCCCTGGTACTGAAATGCAGCCTCATCCGTCCATAAAACATTAAACCAAAAGGCTTCTTAAAATATTCCAATGGAGGCGTTTTGTTCGTTTGGTTGGTGAGATGTCAATCACTTTGCGGAAAACATACATATGTATTGAAATCAGCTTCTTTTAGCCTGCGACGAATTGTAGAATCACTTATGTATTTGTTTACCAATTATATTTTTTGACTCTTGGGCAATCTTTACTGGACTTGCACATTGGATTGCTCGCTACAACTCCTATTAAATGCCTGCATTGTCTTTGGTCCAACACAGGTTTTCGGCCTGATCTTTTCTTATTTTTTAAAGTGCCAGCTGTATCGATCTTTTTTACTAAGTAGACAAGGGTTAACTCCCTTGTTTTAGGCATTTTGTTTAGATAAATGTAAAAGATAAATGATTATTTTAATTGAATTTTCACTGATTTGAATTTATTAGAGCAAACGAACCGCTACTTGTCGCTGCAAACCAAATACTAATGACGAAATTGCATTGTGAAAATAATTTTGACGCACCGAAAGCGTGTGCAAATACTTCTGAGAACTGATAAGCTTTTTTTCTTTTGCTTTTAGCTTTGTCCTATGAACTGCTATCTTTCGCATTTCTTTTTGTGTCGCTTCAGCATAGATCAAGCTACGCGATAACATTTATTTCAGAGAAATTGTTGAACAACAACAAGAATAACAACTAAAAGATGTTGGGATGTGCAAATAATTGTATGTTGTGAAAATAATTTTGACTAGGGTATATTTATATATTATATTATATTATTTATATATATATATATTTATATATATATATTTATATATTTATTTCCATATATTTTTGGCAGCGTACCGAATCAGAACGTATTGTGTCGTATTTGTTAAATTCAAATTAACTAATTGAGAATACATGTACCCGAACTGCATTTTAAACAAAGTAACCATCATTGTAAGGGACTTCAGCAATATGTACACATGCCATTTTATATTTTATTTTCATGGACGATTTTTAATAAATATTAATTATTTGCTTAGAACTATAAAGTTAACCAACAATTTTTTTTTTTAAATATATTTATTTGGCATAATATATCGCAGTTAAGATCGGTTTCTCATCTCAGTTAAAATGAATCGGACATAAAGTCAGTGAGGAAGGTTTTCTCGAGCGTCAATGAAAGAGCAAGGACTAAGAGCTGGACAGTTGTTTACAGAAGTCAGATAAAAAAAAAAATCAGTCATATTTGAAATATTTGGTTCCGAAGATTATGCATTAATAGCGTTCTGTTTTCATTTTTCCTAAACTATTCTGAGCTTAACGAACAAGGCAGCACATGACCAAATTTAAAATTCCAGAGCTATCTTAACTATACCCACTAAAAGGCGTCTTAAAAGTATTTACATTTATAAATAGCTTTTACAACTATATTTTACTTTCTATATTTTTATTAATATAGATGGCTCTTAATGGCCGTTGTTTTTCGTCTAAAGTATATATATTTTTCAGAAGCTTTATTATTTATTTTATTTTTACGAAAAAGATGTTTCTATATCTTTATATCCTTGCAGAGGGTATTATAATTTCAGTCAAAAGTTTGCAACGCAGTGAAGGAGACTATTTCCGACCCAACAAAGTATATATATTCTTGATCGGCATCACCAGGAGAGTCGATCTAGCCGTCTGTCCGTCCGTCCGTTTCTACGCAAAGCTTGAAACTTTCCCAAAAGTTGTCTTTCTATTGCAGGTAGCGACTATATCATATAGCTGCCATATAACTGAACGATTGGAAATGCCATAACTTTGGTGTTTTTAAAGTTAGGAAATTGGGATTTTTATTGGTTTTATATTGGCCAACCAATATAATTTACTGAACATTCTGCAAGGGATTATCAACTTCGGCTCCGCCCGAAGTTAGCTTTCCTTTATTGTTTTTATATAAGCTTCTTTTTGGATTAAGGATAAGAACATGTAAACCAGACATAGTTTTTAAACGAGACAGTGCAACACAAGAACTCCGGATGCGAATGTTATCCTATGGCTTGTATGAATAGTTACCACATACGCTAAACTTGTTGGAAATGGTTCTCGTATAAAAATATTTTGAGCTGAAACTTTGATTAGATACGATTAATTACATATACATATATATTCTCAAAACAGTTTGAAAAGTGTGGGCTTTTACGATTTTTATACCCTTGCAGAGGGTATTATAATTTTGGTCAAAGTGTGCAACGCAGTGAAGGAGACATCTCCGACCCTATAAAGTATATATATTCTTGATCAGGATCACCTCCTGAGTTGATATAGCCATGTCCGTCTGTCCGTCTGTCCGTCTGTCCGTCTGTCCGTCTGTCCCTCTGTCCGTCTGTCTGTCCGTCTGTCCGTCTGTCTGTTTCTACGCAAACTAGTCTCTCAGTTTTAAAGCTATCGAATTGAAACTTTGCACACACCCTTCTTTCCTTTGCACGCAGTATATATGTCGGAACGGCCGGGATCGGTCGACTATATCCTATAGCTGCCATATAACTGATTGATCGGAAAAGCCATAACTTTGTTGTTTGTTAAGTTAGGAAGCTGGAATTTTCTATGGGTTTTATATTATATCTTTTTCCTCGTCATTAAGGTGTTCTAATCTAAACTTATTGGTTTCTTGCAAGTCGTTATTTATTTCAAAATTAAATGGTGTATCTGTTGAAAATGGGGGATCGCAGCAATCAATTTCTGCTTCTCCTTGTTTATATTCGAAATCGTTATAATTAAATCTCATTCCGAATTGATAACCGTTTAAATTAACTGTTTTTGATTTATAATTAATAATTGCGTTACAAGCTTCGAGATATTCTCTTCCTATGAGCATATCATATCTATCGGAAAAATCATAGACCCAAAATGTTTGTTTGGTCGGACAAAGCTTACTTGCATGGTAGGACACGGATTTATTTAACTGAATATTACCATTTATGATATGAACTTTAAGAGGTGTATTTTTAGTTGGAAAATGAAAGTAATTTTCTTTAATTAAATTAATAGAAGAGCCTGTGTCTACAACACATCGGAACTCTTGGTTATTCATGATGATTCGTATGTAAGGGTTTCTATTTCCTGTTCGGTGTCCGAGGCTTGTTGATGAAAATTTTCGGTATCCATTTTCATATGGCCACTCGTACTTTCGCGATTTCTTTTTATTGGTCGATTAGGAGCATTAGCCCCATTTTGTTGTGATTGATAATTTATAGGATTCCTAACCTGATTATAATTTAATTTTTGTTGGAATTCTTGTTTTGTTGCTTGATATAATGGGTGGTTTTCATAAAAAGTTTCGCTGTTATTCTTATTATAATTAGGCTTATGTTGGCCTTGAGATGTACTAGCCTGTTGCTTATATTGATTTGGGGAAATATTATTCTGCTGTCTGTATTGGTTTTGGGAATTATAGTTTTGTTGTTTATTAGTATTTTGTTGGGGTTGATAATTTCTCTTATCTTGGTTTTGACTTTGTGAATTCTTTGTTCGATCTGAATAAAATGTTTCTTAACAACCTTCTTGTTGTGCTATACATTTTAGTTTATTAGCATTAGTAATATCATACCTAGCCAATGTCATAAAAAGTCTGTCTGGCAATTTTTTCATAATAACATCTTTAACTGTATTATTAAGAGCATTTGTGTATAAAATTGTATTTGAAGCGTTATTTTCTAAGGCTAATTTATTTAATATTACAAAAGATTTGGACTCAATGTCCTCAACAAACTTACGTATACACCCAGGAAAGGGGGTGTTATACAGACGTCTTAGTAGTTCTTCGCAGGGCGTCTGGGTTTTATATTCGTTGATGAGGGCGTTCCTTAAATCCCTCCAGCATCTGGCTGTTGATAGTTGAGATATCTTCTGGGCATCTCCGTTAAGCTGCATTTCGATCGCACTGAAGAATACGCTCGCCTGGCGTATACATGTTGTGGGGTACAGCTCCAGGATTAAATCAATCCTCCTGATAAACGTGCTGAGTTCGAGCGTGTTGCCTCCGAATTGCGACACTTGCCTGATTTGGTTCAGGGCTTGATTTAGATGGTTGTTTGATAATAATAGCACTGGCTCTGCCATTTTTGGGTTTTGTTTAGTTTTTGTAGATTTTTCACAAATTAAAGAGTTTTGTATTTTGAATTTGATTTAAAATTATTATACCTTGTCTCTTACCACTGGTGGGGGAGAACTAAAGTGTTTTATTTTTTAGTAACCCTTGTGTTACGAACAAAGGCACTTACTTTTACAATAAAATGGGTTTTTGCAAATTTTTATTTTTTTTTTAGTTAAGTGACAGTCACACGGGTTAAGATTTATTTTTTGTTGCAAAACGCAAACCGTTACTGCGATAGCTGGTTTAGAAATGCACTGGGACGAACGATGTTTGGGTTCTTAAAGGATATAACCGTATAAAAAGTTATATCCTACCGGCTGCGCCAATAACAAATTCGGGTTTAATTTAATTTAAAAATATAATTTTTATTTATAAAAATAGTGTAAACGCGGACTGGGAAAGATAGGTCTGCTCCTTACAAGATTCAACTTAAAACTCTAACTTATCAACTACGCTGACGCTTATCAAACCTTCGATTGGGAGAAAGAACTCGATTGATAAATTGAGAGTGTCCAAATGAGAGCACTGAGCATGAGAGCGATCTAGGTTTGAGCTGCGTCTGCAATTTTACAGAATTGGGGGATAAAAGCTTTTTGAAGAGATGTTTACATTAATTGGGCACTCGTGGGAGCCGACAATTTGGGGTTCTTTCATTTGTTTATAACTCAAGAGGATGTTTATATTAATTGGCGACTCTTGGGAGCCGATGATTTTTTGTGTGTCAAATGCGTAGTGTAAATATGTTTATGAAGTAGATATGTGGGTGTAGGTATGTTACTATATACATATATTTATATACAACCCTAGTCAAAATTATTTTCACAACACACAATTATTTGCACATCCCAACTTATTTTAGTTGTTATTCTTGTTGTTGTTGAACAATTTCCCTGAAATAAATGTTATCGCGTAGCTTGATCTATGCTGAAGCGAAACAAAAAGAAATTCGAAAGATAGCGGTTCATAGGACAAAGCTAAAAGCAAAAGAAAAAAAGCTTATCAGTTGTCAGAAGGATTTGCACACGTTTTCGGTGCGTCAAAATCATTTTCACAAAACTTAGTTTGATTTATTTCAGCTTAATATCTAATTTTAACAAAAGATTTTCTTAATTTTATCAAAATACATTATTAATATTTAGTTACAGCACCTTTGTCATCAAGGAAAGCTTGTAGTCTTTTAGGTATTGACCTTACCAAAGTTTGGGCAAATTCAATTGTCAATTTCGGCCAAATTTCGTTAATTTCAGCGATGACTCCGTCGCGTTTTCTATTTTTATCAATTGTTCTTTGATTTTTTATAAAAGCCCAAAGGTTTTCGATGATATTTAGGTCTGGGCTTTGTGGGAGCTAAGGAAGAACCGCCTGATTAAGGTCGTTCAAAAATTTGGTCGGTATCCTTGTGGCATGGAGCATTGTCCTGTTGAAGAATCCATTCATAAGTAGGAAAAAGTCTATTTCCTGACATAAAAGGATGGTCATTAAGGATTCGAACGTATCCGTTCTGGTTTATCGGTCTATCGGTACGAGGTCTCCGAAAGGAAAGGCATCCCCAGAACACCACCAAACCTATTGATTGGCTGGGCTGCCAAATGCTTTTGGTTTTTCTTCAAATGCATAAAATGATGGCTGTAGGACCCCTGGTACTGAAATGCAGCCTCATCCGTCCATAAAACATTAAACCAAAAGGCTTCTTAAAATATTCCAATGGAGGCGTTTTGTTCGTTTGGTTGGTGAGATGTCAATCACTTTGCGGAAAACATACATATGTATTGAAATCAGCTTCTTTTAGCCTGCGACGAATTGTAGAATCACTTATGTATTTGTTTACCAATTATATTTTTTGACTCTTGGGCAATCTTTACTGGACTTGCACTTGGATTGCTCGCTACAACTCCTATTAAATGCCTGCATTGTCTTTGGTCCAACACAGGTTTTCGGCCTGATCTTTTCTTATTTTTTAAAGTGCCAGCTGTATCGATCTTTTTTACTAAGTAGACAAGGGTTAACTCCCTTGTTTTAGGCATTTTGTTTAGATAAATGTAAAAGATAAATGATTATTTTAATTGAATTTTCACTGATTTGAATTTATTAGAGCAAACGAACCGCTACTTGTCGCTGCAAACCAAATACTAATGACGAAATTGCATTGTGAAAATAATTTTGACGCACCGAAAGCGTGTGCAAATACTTCTGAGAACTGATAAGCTTTTTTTTCTTTTGCTTTTAGCTTTGTCCTATGAACTGCTATCTTTCGCATTTCTTTTTGTGTCGCTTCAGCATAGATCAAGCTACGCGATAACATTTATTTCAGAGAAATTGTTGAACAACAACAAGAATAACAACTAAAAGATGTTGGGATGTGCAAATAATTGTATGTTGTGAAAATAATTTTGACTAGGGTATATTTATATATTATATTATATTATTTATATATATTTATATATATATTTATATATATATATTTATATATTTATTTCCATATATTTTTGGCAGCGTACCGAATCAGAACGTATTGTGTCGTATTTGTTAAATTCAAATTAACTAATTGAGAATACATGTACCCGAACTGCATTTTAAACAAAGTAACCATCATTGTAAGGGACTTCAGCAATATGTACACATGCCATTTTATATTTATTTTCATGGACGATTTTTAATAAATATTAATTATTTGCTTAGAACTATAAAGTTAACCAACAATTTTTTTTTTTAAATATATTTATTTGGCATAATATATCGCAGTTAAGATCGGTTTCTCATCTCAGTTAAAATGACTCGGACATAAAGTCAGTGAGGAAGGTTTTCTCGAGCGTCAATGAAAGAGCAAGGACTAAGAGCTGGACAGTTGTTTACAGAAGTCAGATAAAAAAAAAAATCAGTCATATTTGAAATATTTGGTTCCGAAGATTATGCATTAATAGCGTTCTGTTTTCATTTTTCCTAAACTATTCTGAGCTTAACGAACAAGGCAGCACATGACCAAATTTAAAATTCCAGAGCTATCTTAACTATACCCACTAAAAGGCGTCTTAAAAGTATTTACATTTATAAATAGCTTTTACAACTATATTTTACTTTCTATATTTTTATTAATATAGATGGCTCTTAATGGCCGTTGTTTTTCGTCTAAAGTATATATATTTTTCAGAAGCTTTATTATTTATTTTATTTTTACGAAAAAGATGTTTCTATATCTTTATATCCTTGCAGAGGGTATTATAATTTCAGTCAAAAGTTTGCAACGCAGTGAAGGAGACATTTCCGACCCAACAAAGTATATATATTCTTGATCGGCATCACCAGGAGAGTCGATCTAGCCGTCTGTCCGTCCGTCCGTTTCTACGCAAACCTTGAAACTTTCCCAAAAGTTGTCTTTCTATTGCAGGTAGCGACTATATCATATAGCTGCCATATAACTGAACGATTGGAAATGCCATAACTTTGGTGTTTTTAAAGTTAGGAAATTGGGATTTTTATTGGTTTTATATTGGCCAACCAATATAATTTACTGAACATTCTGCAAGGGATTATCAACTTCGGCTCCGCCCGAAGTTAGCTTTCCTTTATTGTTTTTATATAAGCTTCTTTTTGGATTAAGGATAAGAACATGTAAACCAGACATAGTTTTTAAACGAGACAGTGCAACACAAGAACTCCGGATGCGAATGTTATCCTATGGCTTGTATGAATAGTTACCACATACGCTAAACTTGTTGGAAATGGTTCTCGTATAAAAATATTTTGAGCTGAAACTTTGATTAGATACGATTAATTACATATACATATATATTCTCAAAACAGTTTGAAAAGTGTGGGCTTTTACGATTTTTATACCCTTGCAGAGGGTATTATAATTTTGGTCAAAAGTGTGCAACGCAGTGAAGGAGACATCTCAGACCCTATAAAGTATATATATTCTTGATCAGGATCACCTCCTGAGTTGATATAGCCATGTCCGTCTGTCCGTCTGTCCGTCTGTCTGTCCGTCTGTCCGTCTGTCTGTTTCTACGCAAACTAGTCTCTCAGTTTTAAAGCTATCGAATTGAAACTTTGCACACACCCTTCTTTCCTTTGCACGCAGTATATATGTCGGAACGGCCGGGATCGGTCGACTATATCCTATAGCTGCCATATAACTGATTGATCGGAAAAGCCATAACTTTGTTGTTTGTTAAGTTAGGAAGCTGGAATTTTCTATGGGTTTTATATTTGGCCAATCAATCCGACCTACCAAATTTCATAAGGATCGGCCGACTATATCCTATAGCTGTCATACAACTGATTGATCGGAAATGCCATAACTTTGGTGTTTGTAAAGTTAGGAAGTTGGGATTTTCTATGGGTTTTATATTTGGCCAATAAATCCGACCTACCAAATTTCATAAGGATCGGCCGACTATATCCTATTGCCGCCATATAACTGATTGATAGGAAATGCCATAACTTTGGTGTTTGTAAAGTTAGGAAGTTGGGATTTTCTATGGGTTTTATTTTTAGCCAATTAATCCGACCTACCAAACTTCATAAGGATCGGCCGACTATATCTTATAGCTGCCATATAACTGAACGATTGGAAATGCCATAACTTTGGTCTTTTTAAAGTTAGGAAGTTGGGATTTTTTATGAGTATTAAGTTGCATCATATGAATAATTTTGGAGAATATAATTTACAGAGTATTCTGCAAGGGTATATCAACTTCGGCTCCGCCCGAAGTTAGCTTTCCTTTCTTGTACTTTCTCATGCAGCTTTATAGTAGCATTATTTTGCACCTTTATTTTAATTTCTTTTGTATCTGCTGCTTATTAACAGTGCATGCACCGTTTTTTATAGCCTTGCAGAGGATATTATCATATCAGTCAAAGTTTGCAACGTATCAAAGGCCACATTTCCGACCCTATAAAGTGTATATATTCTTGATCAGTAAACCAGGCGAGTCGATCTAGCCATGTCCGTCTCTCTGTTCGCCTGTCTGTCAGCCTGTACGTCTGTCTGTCAGTCTGTCCGTTTCTAAACTAACTAATAACTCAATTTTAAAGCTTTTCGGAGGACACTTTGTGAAAAGTCTTATTTTGGATCGGTCATAGGATATATCGGGAAAAATTGAAATAAAATTAGAACTTTGTTGTTTCTTAACGTATACCAAAATACTCCAAATATAGGCATTTACAAAGATTTCAGAATATGTTTTTTACTTTTATGGAAATCGATTGACTATATTATATTAGCTGCCATTAGAACGATCGAAAAATGTATCGAAAAATCGACCAAACTTCATTGTTTTTAACCAGCGAAATCAAAATATAGAATATTTAATGTGTGTAAAAGCTGCAGGGGTTATAAACTTCGGCTAATCAAAGTTTGCTTCCTTTCTCGTTTTCAGTTATTTTAGAGATGTAAAGCTTTGTTGATGAGCAATATTTTAATTTGTTTTAACATTGATATTATATATTGTATATTGTATTGTATAATATATAAATATTGTATGTGCAGGCAGCTTTCTTATATATACAATGAGTTCGGTAAGAGATGTTTTAATTATATCGCAATTTAATTTTTTGTTTAATGCCTACCACACAGGCGACAACAGCGCGTTTTAATAAAAAAGGTTTCATAATATGTACAACTCGATGATGCGATTAGTGAGCTGTACATGCTCTTAAACTCTGTTGAAATTCAGTATGTTTAAAGTATTTTTGTGAATGTAAGGGCATTTTTTGGAGAAGAAGATGCTTTCGGACCAAGTCAGCTGTGTTAAGAGCAATTGGTTAATTGTTAGCAAATTTTCAAATGCCAAATGCATTTTATCATAGATAAGGAAGGACTCTTTGTACGTCTTGAATGAAAATAGAAAAGTTAGACGACCTAACCCTTGAGAAAATCAAGGAGGAAATAATGAATCTGGTGTGCTGGTCACCACATCATCCATCAAATGGTCCTGACTGATGTATATGATAGCAGTTCTAGTCGAGACAATTTGCCTCTGTATCGCTGTCACCAAAGTTTCTGATGGCATCTAAATACCGTCTAATTAGAACTTTCCTCCTTTTTCTATTAGCCAATAAGCGGCGGAAAACATTTTATTTAGTTTTTTTTTTTTTTTTGGAAGAGAGAGTGCTTGTCGTAATATATATAGAAATCACAACAACTTTTTTAAGCGGCTATGTGAGGACCGGACCGTATAAGATAAAAGCTGATAATCTTTCTCATCTAAAATGAAGTGGAGTGTAGCCCTGAAAAAATTTTCTTTTAATCTTTCTTTAGAAACTAACAAATAAAAGTGCAATAATTCTCCAACAAATAAAGAATATATCTGGGTGTTTTAAAGATTCAAATATTAAGCATAATCGTACATTTATATTTTGTAAAGTTCATTCAAAAACATAAAAATTGGATAAATTATAATTAAGCAGACATTTTCAGGTAATCCCTTTAATTTTTCTATTTACACCCGTTTCCGACCCTATATATTCTTCATCAGGATCAATAGCCGAGTCCGTCTGTTTGGCTAGTTACTGGGCGGTAGATGTCAAAACGAAACAATCTATCGACACACCAAAAATTGCCCAAAAAACGTATTAAGGGTAAAAGCTTTAAACCTTATTTTATTTTTATTTTCTTCTAGAAACCTAGTTTTTACATTTTAGTGGACCATTCTTCGCTCCTCATTGCCTTTCGATATTTCCACTTAAAGACAAATATTATGTTATGATTTGATAGATAAATACAGATGTTTACGGGCAACTTTGCATTTGATCGACCTTGATCATTAGACACATAACCCTATAGTCTTGCATCCGCGGTTTTACCCTAGCCACTTCAACGACTCCTTTATAAGGCAGTTCTGTAAGCTTGCAACCGTCTATATCCTGTACATCGTAGCGATCGAGACTACTCGGATTACTTTATAAGGGCCACGGTATTTAGGTGCGAATTTTTAGAATGCCCAGGCGTAACGTCGAATTTGTGTATAGCAACAAAGATTCACCCTTATACATTTTTTGACCAACATTTTGTTTTGCTTTAAAAAATAATTTTTCATCTGGAGAATATGCTTTAAAAATTTTAAATTTCATTTCGAACTCTAAGTGCCTCGATCGAGCATGTAAGCAAGGAACGCAAACTGGCTATACTGAGCGTAGAGCGGAAAGTTTATACTGCTTTTTCTCCACTTTTTTTTTTTTGCGTTTTTTGTTGTGGACATGATTCACAAAAACCTATGCAACATATTGGAGGGAATCAAAGCTTATGCACTTCAGTATCGAAAATTTCTTTCATTTGAATTTTTATGGTTGTACAAAAGTCTTTTTAAAATTTTTCAAGGGGATAGTAAATAACCACATTTTGTTCGAAACTGAATTAAATTCATCATTTCTTTCGGGGTTTTAAGGTTCAAATAGAAGATCAAATTATAATAAAAACAAATTTTATTTGTTTTTGATTAAAAAAACGAATTACGAGCTCTAGCCTCTCCATAACCATTTTGTACCTTTTTTTTATGAAACAATTTATGTAACATCTTTTATACCACCTTTAAATATATCCGCAGTGCCACACTGACTGTATATCCCCCTTAAAGCGTATACGTTTTCAATACGAGTTTGTGAGCGACGTATACTATCGCTTCCTTCTTCCCATTTCTTCTATATACTCTGTAAGCTCTACTACTGGACAACGCTGGTCACATCCGAATAGCAACATACTAGGGGTCTTACCGGTACTAAACTGAACTGTGTTATTTATAGCGAAATCTAACTTATTGATTAACTTATTCCAGTCTGCTTGATTTAGAGGCTCAGACAAATTCCCAAACATAGGAGTAACTTCGAAGAATGCGGCAAACTCAAAGGACGTGAAACAAGTGCCCATATCGAATTTAATTTTACGGGGACGACTGTAGTATTCAATTAGAAAATAAAACACTTAATCCTTAAATCTAAGGATTATCCTTAGATTAGAAACGAAAACACTTGCTGGTAACTATTGATGCCTTAAAGAAATTTGTAAAATTTTAACCCGTTAATTCTAGCAGCACTAAGGGAGTGAACTCTTAATTTTTATACCCGTTACTCGTAGAGTAAAAGGGTATATTGTATTCGTGCAAAAGTATGTAACAGGTAGAAGAAAGCGTTTCCGACCCTATAAAGTATATATATTCTTGTTCAGGATAACTAGCCGAGTCGATCTAGCCATGTCAGTCTGTCTGTCTGTCTGTCCGTATGAACGCTGAGATCTCGGAAACTATAAAAGCTAGAAGATTGGCATTTGGCATGTATATTTTAGGAGTTCCTACGCAGCGCAAGTTTGTTTCAAAATGGTGCCACGCCCTCTCTGACGCCCACAAGCCACAAGCTGTGGCCACAGTTTTTATGCTATTATGAAAATTTTAATTGATATGTATTTGTTTCGTCAATACCTATCGATTGGCCGAATAAAAGTTTGCCACGCCCACTCTAACGCCCAAAAACCCATTAAACGCTTAAGCCCTGGCTAGCGCCTACATTTCCGCCTTTCATGGCGCCATCTAACGGATGACTTAGGAACAGCTGGCCAAGGTGCTCAACAGAGTCAACGTTAATTCTCGATAAGGATTTCTATTAAAGGAAATTGCGATGGTTTTCATTTGTCAATACCGAACTATATCCCAAGAACTATGCAACTCAAATCAAGTTTGCCAAGTTGGAGGTCTGAGTGAAACAATGGCGTATGTGTGTATGTATGTAAGCATATACATATGTATGTATTTACATTGTACACAGTTGCAATTGTTTGGCTGAGTAACGGGTATCTAATAGTCGAGGCACTCGACTATAGCGTTCTTTCTTGTTTGAATACTACAGTCGTCCCCGTAGAATTATATTCGATATGGGTCACAGGTGATCGATATAAAACATATCAAAAGGATCCGGGGTTTTAGGTATGCCTTGAAGGGTTCTGTTATGAATACTCTTCGGTACAGAGTGGAGCATACACGGCAGACAGTTCTTTATAAATAAATCGACTTTACTTTTCATTCAACTTAGTAACGCATTTATCGTTGGCAAAATTACCTCATTTTTTCGTGAGTTTTCCTTATTAAGTCGTCTTGCATACGGCTCGAAGCTTACATACACTTCTCCTTCTTATTTGATCTATATACTACTCCTACCAGTTTATGGAAGAACTTTACAGGATCTTCAGGTTTACACGGTACACCAGGTTTAATTGAATATTCGCGTTCGCACGGAGTTTTTTTTCATAAAAATTTACACATGGGTCTGAGAACTCTTTAACTATACCAACTCTGGTTGTCTACTAAGCGATGAGCCATATTTGTGCGAGGTCTAAGGGCAATACGGAGATTAATTGATATTTTGCTTAAGGTCTGAATTAAGGAACTACAATCGGATACTATCAAGAAATGCTTATTTTCTAAGTATATGCGAAAACGACGTTAAGTGTATAAATTAATTATTTCCTTATTCAGGTTTTTATTTAAGACGCGCGGTACTGCGCGAATGAGAAGACTTAGGTTTCGGGAGGCGATGACCGTCACGATTTATTTCCAAAATTCAACTAAATACTAAGTACATAAATTCTTATAATGAAAGCTAGCCCTATGCCCTGAAAGTGCTGACCCGGCGCCCCGTGTGTGGTGTTGGGTAGCCGCCGGTTGCGTCGCAGTGCATTGCCCGCTGATAGCGCTGACCGAAGCTTGGGCTTCTGCTACCGTCGTTGTGCAATATCCGCAGGTGTCGCTGGCTTTGCATTATTCTCATCCCGGCTACGCGTGATCAGTTTGGCAACTTCTCTGTTGCCGGGTGACCGTGTTAACTCCTCCCCCGCTTAGATGAAGGACGTCCTCGGACTTCTTGAAACCGTCAATAATAACTTGAAGGTCATGCTGTCGACGAACTCGCTGGCGTCTTTGGTAGAGCTTGAAAATGATAAAGCAGATGGCGAAGAAAGCGATCGCGGCCACTCCAGATATTATAGGCCGGTTTTCCAGTCTCTTTTCCATTTCGCCAATGTATCGTAGGTTTTCTATGTTTAATTTCTGTAAGTATGGTAAACTCAGTATTTCCTGATGGTCTGTAATGTTAAGGACCGTTGATGCAGCGGGTGCTGGGAATTTTTTTACGTAGCTCTTCAAGTTTCGGTATAAGGTGTTGTTTACTTTTACCTCCTCGTCGAATGTAACGAGGAACGTTCCAGTTACCAGTTGACCATTGACCGTAGCTGTTCCGTCGTTGAGAATAATAACGCCGTCATCGATGATTGTTAGTGGCTCGAGGTGGCTGGTGCGAGTCGAACAGTGTGCGTTGCCTCCTGAGTGGAGTTGTTGTGCGCATGTTGCATAGGGCATTTCTCTGCAGAATGTTGTCGTAAGGGCAGCGCTGCAGTTTCCAATCGGCATGATTTTGTTACCGCAGTCAGCTATACTATCGCCATCAGCAAAATTAAGAATAGTGCCGTTGTGTTCAACGGGGTGCAAGATTATTTTCTTACAAGCTATGTAGGGCTTAGGATATTTTAATATAAAGTGTAAAAAGTTATTATTTAATAAAACTTTAATTTGAGCTACTTCCATTAGATCGGTTATAGTAACATTTGTGGAATGTTCATTGATTAAATTTTGTAAGTCATTTGAGTCTAAAATCGCGGGATTGATTATTCCAATTTTTGCAAGAGTAACCGACAACATTAAGGCTTCGAGTTCGGAAATAATAATTCTATTTCTTGATAGCAAGTTCTCATATAAATTTTCTGTATTTATCTGTTTTTCTTTTGCATTTTTTACTAAAATGTTTACCGTGTTCGTTAGGATGTTTATTTGTTCCTGGGTCTTTGTGTTAATATTTATTTGTCTATTTTCTGATTCTATGAGTTCTTTCTGCCTAAATTTTATGTTCTCAAAGTCATCAAAATCTGGAGTACCGGCTACGATTTTTAATGCGGTGCCTAATAAATTTATGCTTCTAGCGTGTCTATGATGAACATTTACGGTATCTATGAGAGTCTTAATGTGTCGTAAATCTGAGTCTAATATCTGCCTCATATGTGACTGGGGGAAATGGTTTCTCATTTCTTCTGTTTCTTTAACTATTTCCGAGTACATGGTTATGTTGGTTGAGTGTTTGAGGTATTGGAAGTCTCTCCAAATAGTCACATGCCCGTCTATGATTGGTATGTAATTTGAGGTCGTGTAGTCGGTCATTTTAGCTGCTATTGGTACGGCGAGGAGTAGAATCATCCAAATCCTAGTGTGTCGAAGATAAAAATAAAAAATAAAAATAAGATTTATTGTAATTACCTTAAATTGTCCTTATGGACCACCCTCCCTTTTATTAAGACTGTGGTCCCCAAGTCTGCTTCGACGGTTTCCTCGGAGTACAAATCTGAAAGTTTGTTTCCCAACCTCTTATTTGATTTCACAAGAACCTTGTCTCCTACCTGAAAATTTCTGTCTTGTCTTGTTTTGTTCAATCTTTGTAGTTGAATGTTCTGGGCATTTAAGACTTTATCCCTAATTTCTGTGTTAAGCTCAATGGTCGATGAGTGTATTATGTCAATGGGTCTTTTATTTGTTACTGAGTGAATAGTTCTATTGTATTCTATAGCCGCGAGAAGTATTAGTTCAACAGTGTCTTCAATACTTCTTTCAATTTTTAAGCACCGTGCAATTTCTGTCAGTGTACTGTGGAATCTTTCCACTTGCCCGTTCGATGTACTATGACGTGGCGGTGCATTAACGATTTGCACGTTAAACCGGTTACTTAGAAGGGACTTAATTGTTTCGGATTTAATAGAAGGCTCATTATCGCAATATATTGTTTTTGGTCGTCGATAGAAATTTATAAGTTGTAAGATCGCGGTTTGTACGTCTGCAATGGTTCTGGAAGCAATTGGTTGGACAATTGAAAATTTTGAAAATTTATCTACACAAGTAAGAAAGTATTTTTTGTCGGTCGAAAATATGTCAATGTGTAATATTTCGCCCGTGTATGAGGGAATAGGTGTTTCCCAGAGAATCTGTTTCTGAGGGTGTCGATCATATTTTGCCTTCTGGCAAATTTTACAATTTGCGACGACCTCATTTGCCATATGAGTCATTTTGGGAAAAAAATAGTCCTGCATGATCTGCTTCACATTTTCACATTTGTTATGTTCTGACACAGTAATTTCTTTTTGTTCGTTTTTGTCTAGGATGTCGGTCACCATGCGGTTTGTGTAACGAAAAGTGGTTGTCGGAAATGTTTCTATTAATTTATGCTGGATAAATGCCAGTACTGGCAGTTCGCAAAAAATTGCATTGACTACGTCCTTCTTGACCACATCACATATTTTCTGCATAAGTGTTTCTCTATCCGAGAAATGTAAGAGATGTCGAGTCTTTTCACCAAACATAATGACCGTTCTAACTGAAGCAATTCCGCTTTCTTCTATTATTATTTGGTTCCGAAAGCAGTTGACCGGCTTGTCCGTTTTTTCGATGGTGTAGGTTAGTGATAATTCGCTATGTATTGTGGCAATATCTGACTGCGCATCTTCTTCTAGCGAGTGAATGTGCTGTCGGGACAGCGCGTCAGCAACGTAGTTCTCTTTTCCTGGCTTGTAAAAAATTTGTGCATTGTGCTCGTCAATGAAAGCTTTCCAGCGCTTAATTTTTGCGTTTGGATTGCGATCTGAGACGGCGAAAGTTAGTGGTTGGTGGTCAGTAAAAATGTTTAAATTTTTTACGCCGTATAGGTAATTTCTGAGGCTCTTTAAGGCCCACACAATTGCCAACAACTCTCTTTCGTTTGTTGCAAAATTTAGTTCCCTGTCTTTTAAAAGTTCGTGATATCATGGTTATGGGTTTTCCGTCCTGTGATAAGACTGCTCCCAAACCGAAAGACGAAGCGTCTGTCGTTAAGTCAAAGGTTTTTTATAATTTGGATATAATAACATTACGTTTTCTGACGCGAGAACACTCTTAACTTCTCAAATGCCTGGCGCTGATGTTCATCAAAGTTAACGGGTATTTTTTAGATTGACCTGCGCTTACTTTGCCATTCTCGCCTTTTAGGATGTCACTTATAGGTTTTGCAATAGATGCAAAGTCCTTAATGAAACACCTATAGTAACTTGCTAATCCAAGGAATGATCTGACATTAAATAGTGTGGTTGGTTGCTCGTAGTTACGAATTGCATCTACTTTACTAGGGCATGTTCTTATGCCTCCTCGTGAAACTACGAAACCTAAATACTCTACGCTTTCTTTAAAGAAATTAGATTTTTCACGCGAAACCCTCATGTTAGCCTCATATAATTTGTCCAAGACCCATGCTATGTGTTTCACATGATCGTGCATATTTTCTGAAAAAATAATTACGTCATCGACATAGACATAGCATGATTTCCCTATTTGTTCTCTGAGCACATCATCGATGGCTCTCTGAAAAATGCTGGGCGCATTCTTCAATCCAAAGGGCAGTCTGCAAAATTCATATTTCCCATTTCCTACTGAGAAGGCTGTTTTCTCTCTGTCGTTTTCGGCGAGAAGTATCTGGTGGAAACCAGACTTCAAATCCAATGTGGTAAAGTGTTTCGCCCTCCCTAAATTTGCCAGGATAAAAACAACATTCGGGATAGGGTATTTGTCGTCTATTGTCTTTAAGTTAAGTTTTCGGAAGTCTATTACAAGGCGTTTTTTTGTGTTTCCCTGCTCATCGGTCCCTTTTTTATCTACAACCCAAACAGGGTTGTTATACGGAGACCGAGATGGTCGGATTATGCCGTCTCGTAACATGGCTTTTGTTTCTTTATTTACAAAGTCGGACACACCCATCGGGTATGGGTACAATTTTGAATATATTGGGTCTTCGTTCTCTGTCCGGATAGTACCAATGATATTAGTATTGTAAGGCAGCTCCTCGTTCGGCTCTGCGAATACGCCTGTGCGATTTCCCAACATGTCCTGGAATTTTTCTGAAATTTCCTGGGGTACCTCAATATCCTCAACCTTTGTAAAATTAACATTTGCGCATTTTAAAAATTTAATTTCTTCTGCACTGCTATTAGTTATTAATTTCTTGTCTTTTAGGTCGAGTACGACATCAGTTTTTTTTAGTAAGTCTAGTCCGATTATTCCATCAAAGGTCGTTAAGTTCGGTAGTAAGAAAAATGTTGTACTTGTGTTAAAAAGGTGCATCATACATTTTTTATTTATGGTGTTGTGACCATGGATTGATTTTACAGAAAAAGGTTTATTTACGTAAATAATGTTTTTTAATTCTTTCATAGGCTTGATATAATTTTTGGAAGCCCCTGTGTCTATCAAAAGTTTGATTTTCCTCCCTGCGATATCCCTTTCTATGAATGGGAGCAGGGAGTTATGCCTAAAAAATTTATTTCGTCATATTCTACAAGGTCATCATCTACATCTTCTACTTCTTCCTCTGCTACTGTAGGGTATTCGTCATTGTTTTTCGTTCGGTAACGCTAAATGGTTTATTCTTTGGTGTTTCGGCCCTGTGTACCTAGCGCTACTATTATTAGGTCTTTTACCTGTCAGTCCCTGGTTATTGTAAGCGTTCGCTTGGAAATTTTGTGGACTTGTCTGCCACTGACTGTTTTGGGGCTGTCTTTGAAACGGACCACTTTGTTGGTTTTGAGTTGGCTGTCTAAAGCGAGATGAGCTATCGACGTCCATTGGCTGTACCGGATCTTGTCTAAGTGGCTGTCTTGGCCTTTTATTAAAATGGGGGTTTTTACCCTCCGGGTGGAATCTAGATTCTGTTACTGGATTTCTTTCTCTGTCCAGTTGTCTCTGTTCGGACCTTTGGAGTTTTTCCTCCGTGCTACGGGCAAAATTACTTGCGAACATATATCGCTCATGGTTAGCCTCTACTTCCTGTGCTAGCGCTAGAGCGGAAGGAAGATCAGATGGTCTTGCTGAAAAAAGAACATCGCTTAGCGATTTTCTTGTTCCAGAAATAAAAACGCGCCGCTTTTCTCCATGAGACGTACGTCTCGTTTTTACGCCCGAAGTCCGGCAGGGACTTTATAATATCTAAGGTCTCATTACATGTAATACTTATTCTGATCTCTGCATCTCTGTATGTTTCTACTTCTGGTGTACCGATATTAACACCGCTTAGGCGCTTCTGAACGTCCTGTAATTTTTGTTCGAAATTTTTTTCCTGTGCGGCGAGTGCGCTCGCAACTGCGCCCTCTATAATGGCCTTTAATTGGTCGTTGGTCATTGCCATATTTAAGTTGTTTTTGTCTACTTGAAAATTGTCCGCGCTTTTTAGCTTTCGGAATTCTTTTAACAATTCTTCTATCCCACTATCACTCATATGTTTTAACACAAAGAACAAAGAATTTTGTTCCCACTGTATTTAATTTCTTTGTCGGAAAAATAAAAATTTTGAAAAATTATTTCCCGAGCTTGTGCCTTTTTTATTTATTTTTTAGAATCTTGAAATATTTAAATTTATTTTTTATTTTATAATTATAAAAAATTACTTTTTGAAAAATATTCTGATTTTAAAAGAAAAATTCGGGGAAAAATATCAATGAACACTCCACTTACATGGTTTTTATTTAATTGTAGAAAAATTAAATTGCTGCTGATGCTCGTGTTATCTTCCTTCTTTTAATTGCTGCTGCCGGTTCCTTGTGGTACGACGGAGTTGGCGAATTGGTTTTTAAAATGTCTTTATTTTGAACTGTTCGAGGGTCTTACGAACGCGTTTTTTATTTTTTATTTTGTATTTTATTTTTTATTTTAACGGATCGAGGGTGTTACGAACGCGTTGGGTGCCAATTAATTATTTCCTTATTCAGGTTTTTATTTAAGACGCGCGGTACTGCGCGAATGAGAAGACTTAGGTTTCGGGAGGCGATGACCGTCACGATTTATTTCCAAAATTCAACTAAATACTAAGTACATAAATTCTTATAATGAAAGCTAGCCCTATGCCCTGAAAGTGCTGACCCGGCGCCCCGTGTGTGGTGTTGGGTAGCCGCCGGTTGCGTCGCAGTGCATTGCCCGCTGATAGCGCTGACCGAAGCTTGGGCTTCTGCTACCGTCGTTGTGCAATATCCGCAGGTGTCGCTGGCTTTGCATTATTCTCATCCCGGCTACGCGTGATCAGTTTGGCAACTTCTCTGTTGCCGGGTGACCGTGTTAACTTATATAATGGCCAAGGTTTGAAGTTTAAATATATGGTAACGAGATGGCCTTTCTCGAGTAAAAGAAAAAACACGGTGCAGTTTCTGATCTAGCTGTCGTTACAATAATACGGCCCCAAACGCTTGGGAGCTCGCATCAGTGTGCACTTCAGTTTCATAATGCGGATGGAAATTTGACAAAACGGGCGGACTTGACAATGCTGCCCGTAACTTCAGGAAAAGGGTATTTTTCGAAATCTGGCATTGGACTGAGTCCTCCTTTCTTGCGGAAATATGAAAATAATAATGAAAATAATATTTTTTAATCGCTCTTAAATGAGTATCATTTTGCAGAATTTCTTGAACACTAAAATCATAGCCTTAATAATCAAAAAGTTTCTGCAGAAAGCTACTTTTTTCAAGGTTAAATTCAATAATGACGTTAGTGTCTTTTGATGTTCATCAACAGTGTAGGATGCCAGAAAGTTATCATCCATCTACACGACAAACGTTCGAGTTTTTAACCAGTTCGCTTAACACACCCGGCCCATTTTTAAGGACAAAAGGCATCCGTGTCCAACAATATTGCGCACAGCCATAAAATATTGCAACAGTGATTAATCTTTAACAATTGAGCATTGCAGCTGCTTTGCATCTTGATGGTTCATCACTTGGGTCCCGAAGACTTTTAGTATGCGCTTGCTTAATTATTTCCAAGTGTTTGTTTTTTCGTACATCTTATAGCCAAAGTTTTGACTAGTTTAGGTGAAATATAAATTTCGAAAGTTTGTCTCTATGTACTTTGTGTCAACGGTGGGCTTGCGGTCTACCGTGTTGCCTTTTAACTTTCTTCGAGTTGTATAATTTCAGACAGCTCGTCTGGATCGCGATTTTCCTGCTCCGGTAAACTCCCCACTAAGCACTAGCACCCAGACCAGCTCGTCCGCATCTACTGCGAACAACTGCAACCGCTTGAAGCTGGCGATCGACCAGAATTGGCTAACACTCTTCTTTGATGACTACTTTGAAGCTACTCGGATAGGAGATTTTCTCGCATCCACCATATAGCCCGGACATAGCGCCAAGTGACTACCACCTGTTCTTGTCCATGGCGAATGCCCTTAAGGTGTAAAGTTGGGCTCAAAAGAGGGTTCTGAAAAGTGGCTGTCAGAGTTTTTCGCAAGTAAGGAGGGAAGTTTCTACGAGGGGGGGTATTATGAAGTTGAGGTCAGACAAGTAAATAATACAGCCGCTATTTAAAAATGAAATTGATTACGTATAGCTAATTTTTTTTATACCCTTGCAGAGGGTATTATAATTTTGGTCAGAAGTTTGTAACGCAGTGAAGGAGACGTTCCGACCCCATAAAGTATATATATTCTTGATCAGGATCAATAGGGGATTCGATATAGCCATGTCAGTCTGTCCGTCCGTCCGTCTGTCCGTCTGTTTCAATACCGTTTGCGAGCTCAGTTTAAAAGCTAGCGATCTGAAACTTTCGCACTCGTCCTAAAACATGTGTACGCAGATCAAGTTTGAAAATCGACCCGATCGGACGTCTATATCCTATAGCTCCCATAGGAACAATCGGATATATCTTGCAAGAATTGATGATATTTCGCGCAGTGTAAAAGCTATTGACATGAATCTTTCCAAATCGTATTTTTTTTATGCATACCTTGATCAGGGTAAAAGCGCGTGGCGATCGAACGTCTATATCCTATAGCTGCCATAGGAACAATAGGGTAAAATCGGTCCAAATTTGATGTTTTTCAGAATATTTCGCGCTGTGTAAAAGCTATTGCTATAAATTTTTTCAAATCGTATTTTTTTATGCATTCCTTCATCAAGGTAAAAGCGCGTTCTGATCGGACGTCTATATCCTATAGCTCCCATAGGAACAATACGGTGAAATCGGTCAAAATTTCATGTTTTTTAGAATATTTCGCGCAGTGTATAAGCTATTGACATAAATTTTTCCAAGTCTTATTTATTTACGCATACCTTGATCAGGGTAAAAGCGCTTGCCGATCGGACGTCTATATCGTATAGCTTCCGTAGGAAAAATTGTTAAAGGCTGCGAAAATATCCCTTTTTTTCCTATTTGTATATGACAATTTTTGCAGTATAAAAGCTATTGGCATGAAACTATGCAATTTATCTAATTTATTTATGTATACCTTGCTCAGGGTAAAAGTTGCTGCCAATCAGACAAGTACATACTACAGCCGCTATTTAAAAATGAAATTAATTACGTATAGCTAATCTTTTTATACCCTTGCAGAGGGTATTATAATTTTGGTCAGAAGTTTGTAACGCAGTGAAGGAGACGTTTCCGACCCTATAAAGTATATATATTCTTGATCAGGATCAATAGGGGAGTCGATATAGCCATGTCCGTCTGTCCGTCTGTCCGTCTGTTTCAATACCGTTTGCGAGCTCAGTTTAAAAGCTAGCGATCTGAAACTTTCACAGTCGTCCTAAAACAAGTGTACGCAGATCAAGTTTGAAAACCGCCCCGATTGGACGTTTATATCTTTCCAAATCGTATTTTTTTATGCATACCTTGATCAGGGTTAAAACGCGTGGTGATCGGACGTCTATATCCTATAGCTCCCATAGGAACAATAGGGTGAAATCGGTTAAAATGTAATGATTTTTAGGATATTTCGAGCAGTATATAAGCAATTGTCATGAATCTTTCCAAATCGTATTTTTTATGCATACCTTAATCGGGGTAAAAGCGCGTGCCGATCGGACGTCTATATCCTATAGCTCCCATAGGAACCATAGGGTGAAATCGGTCCAAATTTGATGTTTTTCAGAATATTTCGCGCAGTGTGTAAGCTACTGACATACATTTTCCAAGTCTTATTTATTTACGAATATCTTGATTAGGGTAAAAGCGCTTGCCGATCAGACGTCTATATCTTATAGGTTCCGTAGGAAAAATTGTTAAAGTCTGCGAAAGTATCCCTTTTTTTCTATTTTTATATGACATTTTTGCAGTATAAAAGCAATTGACATGAAACGATGCAAATCTAGTTCACTTATGCATACCTTATTCCTTTCAAAACATTTTCAGTTTTTGCAATTTCGGCAAAGTCTGCCAGGGTATTAAAACTTCGGCTTGCCGAAGTTAGCTTCCGTCCTTTTGCGTTTTTTGTTGTGGACACGATTCACAAAAACCTATGCAACATATTGGAGGGAATCAAAGCTTATGCACTTCAGTATCGAAAATGTCTTTCATTTGAATTTTTATGGTTGTACAAAAAGTCTTTTTTAATATTTTTCAAGGGGATAGTAAATAACCACATTTTGTTCGAAACTGAATTAAATTTGTATGCCATCATTTCTTTCGGGGTTTTTAGGTTCAAATAGAAGATCAAATTATAATAAAAACAAATTTTATTTGTTTTTGATTAAAAAAACGAATTACGAGCTCTAGCCTCTCCATAACCATTTTGTACATTTTTTTTATGAAACAATTTATGTAACATATTTTATACCACCTTTAAATATATCCGCATATTCCTTAAAAGAAAAAGTATATCCCCCTTAAAGCGTATACGTTTTCAATACGAGTTTGTGAGCGACGTATACTATCGCTTCCTTCTTCCCATTTCTTCTATATACTCTGTAAGCTCTACTACTGGACAACGCTGGTCACATCCGAATAGCAAGATACTAGGGGTCTTACCGGTACTAAACTGAACTGTGTTATTTATAGCTATAGCTAAAATCTAACTTATTGATTAACTTGTACCAGTCTGCTTGATTTAGAGGCTCAGACAACTTCCCAAACATAAGAGTAACTTGCCCGTTGGCCTGCGGGGCAACGGTGGCTACCTTAATATGATCAATATTTCTTGCTTCGAAGAATGCGCAAACTCAAATGACGTGAAACAAGTGCCCATATCGAATATAATTCTACGGGGACGACTGTATTATTCAAAAAACAAGAGAGAACGCTATAGTCGGGTGCCCCGACTATCAGATACCCGTTACTCAGGTAAAGGGAGTGCGAGGGAGATGGAGATAGAAACTTTGATCACGCATAACTTTTTAACGAATGGTCCGATTTGAAAAATTTCTTCTACACTTCGATAGGTATTGATAAACACAATAAAACTGCATTTTTACTTTTCCGAAATATTTAAATTTTTAAAATCGTATATAAGCGATTGTGGGCGTTAAAGGGGGCGTGGCACCTTTTTGAAACAAACTTGCGCTGCGTAGGAACTCCTAGAATCTGCATGCAAAATGCCAATATTCTACCTTTTATAGTTTCCGAGATCTAAGCGTTCATACGGACGGACAGACGGACAGACAGACAGACGGACAGACGGACATGGCTATATCGACTCGGCTAGTGACCCTAATCAAGAATATATATACTTTATAGGGTCGGAAACGCTTCCTTCTAGCTGTTACATACTTTTGCACGAATACAATATACCCTCTTACTCTACGAGTAACGGGTATAATTAAGAGTTCACTTCCTTAGTGCTGCTAGAATTAACGGGTTAAAACTTTACAAATTTCTTTAAGGCATCAATAGTTTTCTTTTATAATCTAAGGAAGGAAGGGGTCACAGGTGATCGAAATAAATCATATCAAAAGGAGCCGGGGTTTTAGGTATGCAAATTTTCAAATGCCAAATACATTTTATCATAGATAAGGAAGGACTCTTTGTACGTCAAGAATGAAAAAATTTTCTTTTAATCTTTTTTTACAAATTAACAAATAAAAGTGCAATAATTCTCCAACAAATAAAAAATATATCTGGGTGTCTTAAAGATTTAAATATTAAGCATAATCGTACATTTATATTTTGTAAAGTTCATTCAAAAACATAAAAATTGGATAAATTATAATTAAGCAGACATTTTCAGGTAATCCCTTTAATTTTTCTATTTACACCCGTTACTGGTAGGGCTATACTGTATTCGTTGGAAAGTATGTAACGGGTAGTAAAAGTTTCCGACCCTTTATATTCTTCATCAGGATCAATAGCCGAGTCCGTCTGTTTGGCTAGTTACTGGGCGGTAGATGTCAAAACGAAACAATCTATCGACACACCAAAAATTGCCCAAAAAACGTATTAAGGGTAAAAGCTTTAAACCTTATTTTATTTTTATTTTCTTCTAGAAACCTAGTTTTTACATTTTAGTGGACCATTCTTCGCTCCTCATTGCCTTTTGATATTTCCACTTAAGAGAAATATTATGTTATGATTTGATAGATAAATACAGATGTTTACGGGCATCTTTGCATTTGATCGACCTTGATCATTAGACACATAACCCTATAGTTTTGCATCCGCGGTTTTACCCTAGCCGCTTCAACGACTCCTGTATAAGGCAGTTGTGTAAGTTGGCAACCGTCTATATCGGGTACATCGTAGCGATCGGGACTACTCGGATTACTTTATAAGGGCCACGGTATTTAGGTGCGAATTTTTTACAATGCCAGGCGTAACGTCGAATTTGCGTATAGCAACAAAGCATCACCCTTATACATTTTTTGACCAACATTTTGTTTTGCTTTAAAAAATAGTTTTTCATCTGGAGAATATGCTTTAAAAATTTTAAATTTCATTTCGAACTCTAAGTGCCTCGATTAGTTCCTTGTAAGCAAGGAACGCAAACTGGCTCTACTGAGCGTAGAGCGGACTTCTTAAACTGCTTTTTCTCCACTTTTTTAATTTTGGTCAGAAGTTTGTAACGCAGTGAAGGAGACGTTTCCGACCCCATAAAGTATAAGTTAACCCGACTACGATCATCGATCTTGGGCCAGCACCGGATGCACGCGTAAGCGGGAATCCAGCCGGCGAAATCCGATCCGGCCCATGCAAGCGCTGAGTGGTCACGGTCACGAGGCGCAGCGTCAGCAACGGCCAACAACGGAGTTTCGGCCCGCCAGCAGCGGCTGCCCAAAAGTGCGGCATCAGCATCTTAGCCGGACGATGGAGTGGCGAGCTGCAGTCTCTTTTTGAATTGTACTTTTAGTTTCTAAACAGAGCTCAAGCTGCCCAAACGGGTTATCAATAAATCAATTAAAATATAATAAAATTACTTTTGTTATAATTGGCGCTCAACAGTGGAAAGTTCCGCGACTCCGAACTAAAAAAAAACGAATTCGTGGACAAAAAAAACCGTTCAAAGTCGTTTAAAAGAAATAATAAACGCAATCGTTTTGAAGAAAAATAATTCAATAATTTTTGTTGATGTGCAAAAATAATTTTCAGTGCAAAAAATAGAAAATTGTTCGTGGAGAATAAACCGTTCAAAGTCGTTTAAAAAAATAATAAACGCAATCGTCTTGAAGAAAATTAACTCAATAATTTTTTTTGATGTGCAAAAATGATTTTTATGTGCAAAATATAGAAAATTGAATGCAAAGACATAAAAACGAAATAAAGTTTTTTTTAAATAAAAAAACATCAACAAAAAGTAAATTTCCAGCTAAAGTGAAAAAAATTTAAGTGCAAAACATTTTTTCCGGAAGTGTTTTTTCAAGTGCAAAACATTGAAATTGTCCAAACGCAACGAAATAAAAAGTTTTTAAGAGAAAAAATCAACAAATAATAAGAAGAAAAGTGAAAACAATAATAATTTTTAAGTACAAAATTATTTCGCAACCAAATTCTTTTAAGCAGAAATTTTTTTTTCGAGTGAAATAAAATAAAAACTGCAAATACATAGAAATTTAAAAACGAACTACTGGAGGATAAAGAATCAGTGAATATTCAACAACTGAATT
Source organism: Drosophila prolongata (assembly GCA_036346975.1). Lineage (NCBI taxonomy): Eukaryota > Metazoa > Arthropoda > Insecta > Diptera > Drosophilidae > Drosophila > Drosophila prolongata. The sequence continues at coordinate 27,827 of JAYMZC010000200.1, read as the reverse complement.
CATCATAACGTTTCGCCCCCGCAGGAAAACAATACAAGTTTTTTTTTTTAAATATTTTGTGTTTCCACTGGACAAAATGTAAGTAAGGCGATTGTTTATTATCTCTTCAGTGAATCAAACTTCAAAAAAACAAGAACAAATTGATTTTTCCAGTTCAGGGATTATTCTTAGTAAATTAAATGAACTATAGAGACGAAAAAAACACAGACAGTATGACGAAGAACTTATATGTTATAGGAACCTCAAAATTAAGAAATCACAAATTAACTAACCGCAGGGTATATTGGGAACAGTATCAGTATGTCGAATAGCGATAATTCCGAAATTGTACGCGCCGCAGTTCAGGCAGCGTTGACTACACAGGCCCAGGCTCTTGAACAAAAGTTCCAAGAGTTAGAGGGTAAAATAGGTTATATTTCTTTAACAAATACGGAAGTCAAGGCCTATGAGGCCATAAGTATCGACAATAATATAAAGTGCGAAGAGCCTTTAGATATTGTCAAATCCATTCCCGAATTCGACGGGAAACAGGAGAATTATGTCTCTTGGAGACAAGCGGCTAAAGCTGCATACACTGTTTTTAAGCCTTTTAATGGCAGTTCCAGGCACTACCAAGCGGTAGCAATTATAAGGAACAAAGTAAGGGGTAATGCAGATGCGGTGCTAGCCTCCTTTAACACAGTTTTGAATTTCGACGCCATTGTAGCGCGTCTTGACTTTTCGTATGCCGACAAAACGCCGGTACGCGTAATTCAGCAGGAATTAGATACCATGAGACAATGTGAACTTTCTCTAAATAGGTATTATGACGAGATAGAAAAGAAGCTAACGCTTCTTTCAAACAAAACACTAATGCCACACGAGCCTTCCGCTGCTGCCGTGTTGAACCAGAAATTTAGGAGCGACGCTCTCCACACCTTCGTCTCCGGGCTAAGAAAGCCCTTGAGACTTGCAGTATTTCCAGCCCAACCTAAAGATATGCCCTTCGCATTAGTACTCGCACAAGAAGCGGAAGCGGCTAATGACAGATGCGCCTACGCCGCAAGCTTGGCTAAATTCGCTAGCGACAAAGAAAAGCACCAGAAAACTGGCAGTCAACACAGCCAGAAAACGGGCAACGGACAGAAAAATCCGCACTACGTTAAGTCTGGGCAAGACCAGGCTTATAAGTACAGGGATCCCGGTAGTTCTAAACAAAGACCGTTTGGTCAAAAGAACCAATACCAAATGCCCGAGGCCATGGAAGTAGACCCTACTTCCCGATCAAAGTTCCACGCGAACAGCAAAAAGGTTTATGAGGATGTCTCGATGAGAACTCAGAAACTAAACCTTACCGAACAAAGTGAAGATATTGAATATGAGAATTATGCAAGAACAGAAGCCTCAGCTATAGACGATGAGACTTCAGATCTGGAATACTGTAATTTTTTAGGGGTAAGTCCCTGCTTCCGTACATAACTCGTACGATAGCAGGGCGTACTTTAAGGTTCTTAATAGATACCGGCGCCTCAAAAAATTATATTCAGCCCCTAACGGAGTTAAAATATATAATGCCGGTTGAGAAGACCTTTGCAGTAAACTCCATTCATGGTGGAACATTCGTAAGACAAAAATGCTTTATTCATCTTTTTAATAAAAAAAACCACCTTCTTTATCTTAAATTGCCTAAAGGAATTTGATGGTATTGTGGGTCTGGACTTTTTAAAGGAGGTAAATGCTAAAATTAATTTAGTAAAAAATATTATAGAATACGAAAGCGGTATAGAGGCCCTTCAATTCGCTGAATTAAAGATGTAAATTTTGTAATCGTTGATGATAAAGACGTACCGATGGTCATTAAAAATTCTTTTCAAAAAATGATCAAATTTAGATCAAATGCATTCGCGGACCCCAACGAGTCCCTGCCTTATAATATAAAAACGGTTGCTACAATCCCAACGGATGAACCCACTTATTCAAAAATGTACCCCTACCCTCAAGGTGTATGGGATTTCGTCAACACGGAAGTTAAACAACTTCTTGCTGATGGCATTATTCGACCGTCAAAATCACCCTAGAATAATCCCATCTGGGTTGTAGATAAAAAAGGTGTTGACAAAGATGGCCACAAAAAAAAGAGGCTGGTTATTGACTTTAGGAAACTAAATAAAAAAAACCGAGGATGATAAGTACCCGATTCCTAACACATCGATAAAACTGTCAAATTTAGGAAAAGCCCAATACTTCACAACGTTGGACTTAAAATCGGGATTCCACCAGATAGAGCTGGCGGAAAAAGGTAGAAAGAAAACGGCTTTTTCAGAAAACAATGGGAAGTATGAGTTCTGCAGACTGCCTATTGGGCTAAAAAACGCCCCTAGCATCTTTCAGAGGGCTATTGATGACGTTTTAAGGGACGCCATAGGGAAAATTTGTTACGTTTACATAGATGACGTGATCATTTTTTCCGAAACAAAGGAGGATCACATCAAACATGTTGCTGAGATCCTATGTCGTTTATGCACCGCAGGTATGCGATTGTCCCAGGAAACATCCAAATTTTTTAAAGAAAGCGTGGAATATCTTGGATTTGTAGTATCGCGAGGGGGGATCAAAACTTCCCCGGAAAAAGTACAAGCCATAAAACCCTTTTTGTCCCCAAAAACATTTAATCTTAGATCCTTTTTAGGGCTAGCTAGTTATTACAGATGTTCTATAAAAGGGTTTGCTACCATTGCTCGTCCGCTCACAAATATTCTAAAGGGCGACAATGGTAAAGTAGGAGAAAATCAGTCTAGAAAAATTTATATAAATTTAAATCAAGCCCAAAAAGAGGCCTTTGAACGACTGAAAAATATTTTAGCATCGGAGGAAGTAACCCTCATGTATCCCGATTTTAGTAAACCCTTTGACCTAACTACAGATGCCTCACAGCATGGCACCTGGCGGCAAATGTAAAGGAACTCTTAGCCATAGTATGGGCACTAAAGAGTTTGAGAAACTATTTATATGGGGTCAAAAATTTGACAATCTACACAGATCACAAGCCCCTGACATCAGCTGTATCACCAAAAAACACAAACGACAAAATAATACGCTGAAAGGCGTTTGTCGACGAGCACAATGCCACCGTCGTTTATACCCATAGCAAACAGAATCAAGTGGCGGATGCTCTTTCCCGTCAAAATGTAAACGCGCTTGAAGATAGTGGTGACTCTGACGCCGCCACTATTCACAGTGAAGAGTCCCTGACATATACAATTGAAACAACGGACAGACCGATAAATTGCTTTGCAAAACAAATTGTGATTGAAGAATCGCTGCATCCAGCAACCAAAAACTAGGTTCTGTTCCAAAATAAAATGAGACATATTTTCCAATTCAGGGACAAGGACTCTCTACTACATCTTCTAAGAGATGTTGTGAAGCCAGAAGTCGTCAACGCAATACATTGCGAACTCCCCGTTCTTGCATTTATTCAACACGCTTTGATTCAGGAATTCCCCTCGACAGTCTTTATATATTCAAAATCTTTTGTAATTGACGTAACCGACAAATCAGAACAACTCGAAATAGCTGTGACTGAACACAACAGAGCGCATCGCGCTGCTCAAGAAAACGTTAGACTAATACTTTTAGACTACTTCTTTCCCAAAATGACAAGAATTGTTACTGAAGTAGTAATGAATTGTAGAGTATGCTCGAAAGGGAAATACAATCGCCATCCCGAAAAACAAACTATTTCTAAAACACCCGTACCAACCTACGTAGGAGAAATTTTACATGTCGACATTTTTTCTACAGACGGAAAATATTTTTTAACCGCTGTGGATAAGTTCTCTAAGTTTGCCTCCGTTCAACCCATAGGCTCGCGAGCAATTATAGACATTAAAACACCTTTACTCCAACTTGTCAATCTCTTTCCAAAAATAAAAACCTTATACTGCGACAACGAACGCTCTCTTAATTCAGGGACTATAAAATCAATCTTAACAGGAAACTTTGGAATTAGTATTGCAAAAGAGGGTTCTGAAAAGTGGCTGTCAGAGTTTTTCGCAAGTAAGGAGGGAAGTTTCTACGAGGGGGGTATTATGAAGTTGAGGTCAGACAAGTAAATAATACAGCCGCTATTTAAAAATGAAATTGATTACGTATAGCTAATCTTTTTTATACCCTTGCAGAGGGTATTATAATTTTGGTCAGAAGTTTGTAACGCAGTGAAGGAGACGTTCCGACCCCATAAAGTATATATATTCTTGATCAGGATCAATAGGGGATTCGATATAGCCATGTCCGTCTGTCCGTCCGTCCGTCTGTCCGTCTGTTTCAATACCGTTTGCGAGCTCAGTTTAAAAGCTAGCGATCTGAAACATTCGCACTCGTCCTAAAACATGTGTACGCAGATCAAGTTTGAAAATCGACCCGATCGGACGTCTATATCCTATAGCTCCCATAGGAACAATCGGATATATCTTGCAAGAATTGATGATATTTCGCGCAGTGTAAAAGCTATTGACATGAATCTTTCCAAATCGTATTTTTTTATGCATACCTTGATCAGGGTAAAAGCGCGTGGCGATCGGACGTCTATATCCTATAGCTCCCATAGGAACAATAGGGTAAAATCGGTCCAAATTTTATCTTTTTCAGAATATTTCGCGCTGTGTAAAAGCTATTGCTATAAATTTTTTCAAATCGTATTTTTTTATGCATTCCTTCATCAAGGTAAAAGCGCATGCTGATCGGACGTCTATATCCTATAGCTCCCATAGGAACAATCGGATATAACTTTCAAGAATGGAAGATATTACGCGCAGTGTAAAAGCTATTAACATAAATCTTTCCAAATCTTATTTTTTTATGCATACCTTGATCAGGGTAAAAGCGCTTGGCGATCGGACGTCTATATCCTATAGCTCCCATTGGAACAATAGGGGAAATCGGTTAAAATTTAATAATTTTTAGGATATTTCGCACAGTATATAAGCAATTGACATGAATCTTGCCAAATCGTATTTTTTTATGCATACCTTGATTAGGGTAAAAGCACGTGACGATCGGACGTCTATATCCTACAGCTCCCATAGGAACAACAGGGTGAAATCGGTCCAAATTTGATGATTTTCTGAATTTTTCGCGTAGTGTGTTAGCTACTGACATAAATTTTTCCAAGTCTTATTTATTTACGCATATCTTGATTAGGGTAAAAGCGCTTGCCGATCGGACGTCTATTTCTTATAGCTTCCGTAGGAAAAATAGTTAAAGGCTGCGAAAATATCCTTTATTTTCTATTATTCTATGACATTTTTGCAGTATAAAAGCAATTGACATTAAACGATGCAAATCTAGTTTATTTATGTATACCTTATTTCTTTCGCTACTTTTTCAGTTTTAGCAATTTCGGCAAAGTCTGCAAGGGTATTAAAACTTCGGCTTGCCGAAGTTAGCTTCCGTCCTCGTTTTTTCGTGAGTTTTCCTTATTAAGTCGTCTTGCATATGGCTCGGACCGTACATACACTTCTTTTTATCATTTGATATATATACTACTCCTACCTGTTCAATGGAATATTCGGGTTCGCACGGAGTTTTTACACATGGGTCTGAAAACTCTTTAACTACACCAACTCTGGTTGTCTACTAAGCGACGAGCCATATTTGTGCGAGGTCTATGGGCAATACGGGGATTAATTGATATTTTGCTTAAGGTCTGAATTAAGGAACTACAATCGCATACTATCAAGAAATGCTTATTATACCCGTTACTAGTAGAGTAAAAGGGTATATTGTATTCGTGCAAAAGTATGTAACAGCTAGAAGGAAGCGTTTCCGACCCTATAAAGTATATATATTCTTGATCAGGGTCACTAGCCGAGTCGATATAGCCATGTCCGTCTGTCCGTCTGTCTGTCCGTCTGTCTGTCTGTCCGTATGAACGCTGAGATCTCGGAAACTATAAAAGCTAGAAGATTGGCATTTTGCATGCAGATTCTAGGAGTTCCTACGCAGCGCAAGTTTGTTTCAAAAAGGTGCCACGCCCCCTTTAACGCCCACAATCGCTTATATACGATTTTAAAAATTTAAATATTTCGGAAAATTAAAAATGCAGTTTTATTGTGTTTATCAATACCTATCGAAATGTAGAAGAAATTTTTCAAATCTCCATCTCCCTCGCACTCCCTTTACCTGAGTAACGGGTATCTGATAGTCGGGGCACCCGACTATAGCGTTCTCTCTTGTTTTCTAAGTATGTTTATGCGGAAACGACGTTAAGTGTAAATAATGGCCAAGGTTTGAAGTTTAAATATATGGTAACGAGATGATATGGCCTTTTTCGAGTAAAAGAAAAAACACGGTGCAGTTTCTGATCTAGCTGTCGTTACAATAATACGGCCCAAACCCATGGGAGCTCGCATCAGTATGCTATTCAGCTTCATAATGCGGACTGAAATTTGACAAAACGGGCATGGCTATTTTTCGAAATCTGGCATTGGAATTTCTTTCGGAAATATGAAAATAATAATGAAAATAAATGAGTATCATTATGAAGAATTTCTTGAACTCTAAAATTATAGTCTTAATAATCGAAAAGTTTTTGCAGAAAGCTTCTTTTTTTCAAGGTGAAATTCAATAATGTCGTTAGTGTCTTTTGATGTTCATCAACAGTGTAGGATGCCAGAAAGATATCATCCATCTACACGACAAACGTTCGAGTTTTTAACCAGTTCGCTTAACACACCAGGCCCATTTTTAAGGACAAAAGGATCCGTCCGAAGTCACAAATACCTCTTCAAAACCTTTGTGATGGAAATCACTCTTAAGGTCCGAAAACATGGATGTACCTTCTCGGACTGTCTTTTTATTCTGCCACGGTATTTGACCACATTCTTACATTTCTATCTTTCTTTTTTACTAATACTATAGTCGAAGCATATAAATAACTACCCATTTGGCCGGATGATTTTATTGACTAAAAGATTTTTATTAGCTGTCTCATAAAGAATCTCCTTTTCGCGATATGGTAATCTCCTAGGGGCACATAGAAATGGGGTTGCCCAAGTAAGGACAATGCTCTTATTGTATTTCGACAAACAGTAGCTTTTGGAAAACTTGCGACGTATTCGCTTGCTATAATTCCACGGCACTCTTTTTTTTCGAGCACAACCACAACAACATAATCACCCCTGCTTCGCTGGGGATGCAATTGTGTCTACAATAAAATAGTTTTGTTCTTTTAATTTATGGCAATGTACGTTCTTCAAGTTTGCTGTCTTAGCAAATAGGGATGCACGGAATAAGTCAGAATCTAATAAAAAAGTATTGTTTAATAATGAGTATTTTCGTTTATGTTTTAACAGTTTTGCGAATTAGTAACTTAAGTGATAGTTTAAATACATCTCTGCCCAGTAACAAAGGCATTGGTAATATAAGATTAGAAATAACAAAATCTTCAATACTATAATATTTTTCTTTAAACACCAGTAGCAGTTTAACTTTTCCAAATGTCAATATGCTTTGGCCACTGAGACTGCGTCCTCCTCTTCCTTCTCGTCGCTGGTACTCAATGCTCTCCCTGTACTGGTACCCAGTATGAAATCAAAAAAAGCAACCTCCCTCTGGGCGCTGCGATTTCTGGGTTGTACATCCAGCATCGGTATTGTTTACTGTAGATGGCTGTCGCCGAGGTACAACTGTACGCAAAACTTCTGGTGGTTTCCGCTTGTACTCAGTCTATACAGCCTGGCTCATCAAGAGAAATACAGTAATACAACGGCGTGATCCTGCAGGCCATTCACAATGTACTTTATAATGTCTTTATCTTCGAACGTTCCGTGTCCAGCAAAATTGCTCACAGCTATAAAATAGCGCAACAGTGATTAATCTTTAACAATTGAGCATTGCAACTGCTTTGCATCTTGATGGTTCATCACTTGGGTCCCGAAGACTTTTAGAATGCGTTTGTTTAATTATTTCCATGTGCTTGTTTTTTCGTACATCTTATAGCCAACGTTTTGACTCGTTTAAAACGTATGATTAAGCAAGCAAATCCACCTCACGTTTCTGTTTAGGTGAAATAGAAATTTCGCAAGTTTGTCTCTATGTCCTTTGTGTCAACGGTGGGCTTGCGGTCTACCGTGTTGCCTTTTAACTTTCTTCGGGTTGTATAATTTCAGCCAGCTCGTCTGGATCGCGATTCTCCTGCACCGGTAAACTCTCCACTAAGCACTAGCACCCAGACCAGCTCGTCCTTCTCCTTGATTATGTCAGAGTATTTCATCTTAAGAAGATCTGGGGCAAACCCCACACCTGATTTGTAGTCGCCTTGATTATACCGAATTTTATTCTAAGGCGTAATAAACTTTGGTAAACCAAGGTCCAAAGTGAACATCCCTTTATTTCCTCTTAGAAACCCAATTTTTACATTTAAGTATACCATTTTTTGATTCTCATTGTAATATTTCGGTGTTAATAATATACAATTTCCACTTAAAAGCAAAATATATCAGGTTGTCAAATATCTCCCTTCCGCTTTTTTTGGTTTTTGAATTTGGCAGCTTTGTGCAAAGCGCTACATATCGGTATCGGGCAATGCTATATATCGATTAAAAGGTCTTGACATAACCTACAAAACGACGCTATTCATAACAAGTTTGGTTATTGCGTTGAAAAGTTATTCATGTGTAAACATTGAGTTCGCTAACGCCGAAATTCGCGCTGTTTTACATCTTTCCTTCGTAAAAGGTAAATGGACAGAATCAACGCCTGCGATATGCTGCTGAAACCGAATGAACTCGACCCATTTTTGAAGCGGATGGTGACTGGCGGCGAAAAATGGATCACATACGACAATATTAAGCGGAAACGGTCGTGGTTGAAGGCCGGTGAATCGTCCAAAACAGTGGCCAAGCCTGAATTGACGGCCAGGAAAGTTTTGCTCTGTGTTTGGTGGGATTGGAAGGGAACCATACACTATGAGGTGCTCATACCAACAAAGTCCTCAGTCCAACTGGTTACACGAGCTAGTTGCGACGACTAATTTGCAGACAGTTTATGTACTGTAAGCATTTTATACAAAACCGATATCCTGTCGGCCGTCGACCACTACGACAATATCAATATCTACCATCTACTGCTTGAAGCTGGCGATCGACCAAAAGCGACCAGAATTGGCTAGCACTCTTCTTCGATGACTCGTTAGAAGCTACGGGAGCTCGGATGGGAGATTTTATCGCATCCACCATATAGCCCGGACATAGCGCCAAGTGACTACCACCTGTTCCTATCCATGGCGAATGCCCTTACTGGTGTAAAGTTGGGCTCAAAAGAAGGTTGTGAAAAGTGGCTGTCAGAGTTTTTCGCAAATAAGGAGGGAAGAGTCTACGAGGGGGCATTATGAAGTTGCAGTCTAAATGGGAACACATTATCGAACGAAACGGCGCATATTTTAGCTAAATCCGTTCACTGTATCAATTTTATAAAGCATTGAATAAGAGCAAAAAAGCGGAAGGGAGTTATTTGACAACCTAATATATAAAGAAACAATTTCTGTGTAGGCCAAAAGCTTAAAATATTTGATTTAATTATGATTAATTATCATAATTAATTAAATATTTGATTATAATGCCTATTGATTAAAAACATCAACGATCAATTTATCGATCGTTTCTATGGCAGCTAAAGGATATGGTCGTCGCATTTTCATAAAATTAAAACCGTAATTCTTGTTCAACATTATTATGCCTCGGAGTATATCCGTACATGTTAAAAAAGAACAAAGTTTTAATTTTTGATTTAATTTCACGATTTTTCCAATCGAAGCCATATGGACCTTTCCGACTATATAGTATCTGCAAAAGAAAGAATATTAGTGGAATAGTTTCTATAGCTTTAACTGAGAGACTAGTTTGCGTAAAAACGTTTGACTGAAATTTAAGAACTTTATCTGCGTACACGTATAAAAAGACTATAAACGGATATAAAACAAATTTATAAACTATAAGTTTGAAGTCTATAGCTTTTAGTATAGCTCTAAAAATAAAGATTTGGAGATTAATCTGAAAATAATACGAGTAGATATATAACAAAAGAGATAGGAGTTAGTCACCAAACCGTTTTAAAACCATCTGCAGTAGGCTGGATACAAAAAAAAGCTGGATGTTTGGGGTCCCGCATCAACGCCTGCGATATGCTGCTGAAACGGAATGAACTCGACCCATTTTTGAATCGGATGGTGACTGGCGACGAAAAATGGATCACATACGACAATATCAAGCGAAAACGGTCGTGGTTAAAGGCCGATGAATCGTCCAAAACAGTGGCCAAGCCGGGATTGATGGCCAGGAAAGTTTTGCTCTGTGTTTGGTGGGATTGAAAGGGACTCATACACTATGAGCTGCTCCCATATGGCAAGACGCTTAATTCTACCATCTACTGCGAACAACTGCACCGCTTGAAGCTGGCGATCGACCAGAATTGGCCAACAGGAAGGGTGTAGTGTTTCACCAAGACAACGCCAGACCACACACTTCTTTGATAACTCGTCAGAAGCTACGGGAGCTCGGATGGTAGATTTTATCGCATCCACCATATAGCCCGGACATAGCGCCAAGTGATTACCACCTGTTCCTGTCCATGGCGAATGCCCTTACTGGTGTAAAGTTGAGCTTAAAAGAGGGTTGTGCAAAAGTGGCTGTCAGAGTTTTTCGCAAGTAAGGAGGGATGTTTCTACGAGGGGGGTATTATGAAGTTGCCGTCTAAATAGGAACACATTATCGAACAAAACGGCGCATATTTTAGCTAAATCCGTTCACTGTATCAATTTTTATAAAGCATTGAATAAAGAGCAAAGATAAGTGTTAATAATGACGTCACTGCATATATAAAATATAGTTTTTCTCCTTGTTTAAATTTTATATGTTATATATGTTATACATGGTTAAGAGCCAGAACACGGAGTCTGTTATTAAAGTTATCCTCAAGTTTGGTACGAACCACCTTGCCTTTCACCTACAGGAAACCGGGCTGCGAATTCGCCCAAAGGTCCAGCCCGAGGGATTTTCGTCTTGTAGACGAATGCGAAGACTACGTTTATACTAGTGGTAGCTTCTCCTTAGGTTCAGGGTAGGCGGAAGACCTCTTGATATTTGCCCGAAAATCTCTGTTCACTAGATGAACAGAACTCTCTAGCCCTGTAGTGTCTCAATGATTTACAAATTCCTCGTAAAGAACTCCTGACATCTGTACCCCGGCCATTCAGCATCCTTATTGGTGCCGCCCGAGCAGAGACATTAAGGCTAGCTAGAGAAAACATCAAAGTAGCCTTAATACCCACTAAAAGAAAATTATAATGAAGAGTCGATCGTCGACTCGAATCAAGGCCAGACAAACCCCAATCGCGGAATTCCGTAAACTGTGCACGCGGATTAACGAGTAAATGACAGCAAAGAATAAAAAAAACAGAAGAAGGAACACAGCCCGCAGTAAAGAAAGAAAAAGAAGAGGCTCGCCCTATTCAAGTGAAACATGGTCGAATCAATGGAGTCCGATGGTGAGTATGAAGAAGGCGTAGTGCCGATAAAGGCGGTCGACGGTAATGGATAATCAACAGATCAAGATATTAGCACTACGGTAGCGTTGACTAACCGATTAAGCTTGGAAGTAAAAGTGTTATGGCGCACTCGCGGAATTAGCTGTTACGCGAGTAGTGATGCTGTAGCTGGATATGCCCAATATGTTGGATCGCGTGATATTAGGTATGGATTTCCTACGGTAACACTAGGTCCTTCGACAGCGTTAAACGTTATGAGCCCGCGATGATTCGAAGGAGGGAATACGGTGGCCCAGGAGGAAGAAGAATTGATCGCGGAGAGTATCGCAATAAACTAGTTAGAAGAGGGCGAGGCCCCTATTAAACACAGGATAATGCGCCAGGTGACCGCTCCTGGAGAGATGAGGGTCAATCGTAAAACTGGAAATCGGTTGACAGATAGGGTAAAACTGACAGAAATCAAAGCAAAGAAAATCTGGGGTAACCCAAGGTATGCGAAAAGACGTTGAACCAAAAATCAAAAGAATCTATGTTAACAACCATTGTGGCATTATTAAAACAGATGCATAATTACTTTAATTAATAAGTGCCACGTAAAACAGTTTAATGAGAGACAATCAAAAGAATGATTGTCTATCTTGCGAGAAAAGAGGCGTTCGCAACGTGGTTGAAGCCACCCGCTCTCTCGACCTTGCTCTCCAGCAACAGGCAGAAAAAGCACAGCTGCGGTACATCGAAAAACTCTTGCCAACCAGTAAAAAGAATCTCCTATGAAGAGCTCACCCAAAATTTAGGCGCTCCGATCGAAACGGTTACCTCGATAAGAAACTCTTCAAGATGCTGGGCCCGAAGCGACGGAGACTGAGCTGAAATATTAGATTCACATCTTCAAAGTGTTTTCCACCCAAATCCTGCCATAAATTCATTTGTCCTGCCACCAATTCAACCAAAAACTACATCATTCCCAAATTCGTTTCGGCCGAGCGAAATCAAAAAGTCATTAGGGAACTAAAACGAAAAAAGGAACCCGGTGGTGCCTTACTAATCTTAAAAATACTAATCGAACTTCCAAACTGTGCTATTGAGATATTTTGTAAACTCTTTATTGGGTTTTATTGATCTTAGCTATTTCCCAAAGAAGAGGAAAAAATCGATCACCGGAAAAGACCACATAGTTTAGTCATCGCGATCCTGAGTCGCTCCAGATGCCCAATCCGAACTACAAGCCGCGATCATCTTGCCTTAGTGGAAAGGGACTATCTGACTGACATATCAAGCTAACGAGCTAAAGTGTAAACACGTAACGTTTACTCGTAATAGACAAACATGCCCTCCTTCTTTGAACGGTACGCAGATTCCCCAAGCCAACAAAGTAATTGACCTCGGAGTCCACCTCGACAAGCGTTTAACCTGGCGTAGACACATCGAATACAGGAAGCTGCACTTAAAACTAAAAGCCAGCGGGCTCCACTGTAATATAAACGCTCGACCACCTCTATGCCTGGACTACAAGATCCTGCTGTACAACTCAGCTCCTAAATCCATCTGGACATATGGCTCCCAGCTGTGGGGGAACGCAACATAGACATTATACAATCAAAAATCCTGAGAACTATCACTGGGGCACCATGATATGTTCGCAACATAATCAACCACAGGGACCTTGGCATCCTCGCAGTAAAAGACGAAATTAAGAAACAAAAAGTGTTTTCTCTTGCTTGGGAATTGACTTGGGTTTCCAGCAGAACCCGCCTGCGACGCAATGACCTCCACATCCAGCAATAGTGTTCAGGGGCTTCTAACTCTGTGCCAGTCAATATTATAAGCTTTGATAGACTTATTATTAGTCTCGTTAGAAGAATTTTCAATCAATTAAAAACAAGATTATTTAAAAACAAGAAAGGAAAGCTAACTTCGGGCGGAGCCGAAGTTGATATACCCTTGCAGAATACTCTGTAAATTATATTCTCCAAAATTATTCATATGATGCAACTTAATACTCAAAAAAAATCCCAACTTTCTAACTTTAAAAACACCAAAGTTATGGCATTTCCAATCGTTCAGTTATATGGCAGCTATAGGATATAGTCGGCCGATCCTTATGAAGTTTGGTAGGTCGGATTGATTGGCTAAAAATAAAACCCATAGAAAATCCCAACTTCCTAACTTTACAAACACCAAAGTTATGGCATTTCCTATCAATCAGTTATATGGCGGCAATAGGATATAGTCGGCCGATCCTTATGAAATTTGGTAGGTCGGATTGATTGGCCAAATATAAAACCCATAGAAAATCCCAACTTCCTAACTTTACAAACACCAAAGTTATGGCATTTCCGATCAATCAGTTATATGGCAGCTATAGGATATAGTCGGCCGATCCCGGCCGTTCCGACATATATACTGCGTGCAAAGGAAAGAAGGGTGTGTGCAAAGTTTCAATTCGATAGCTTTAAAACTGAGAGACTAGTTTGCGTAGAAACAGACAGACGGACAGACGGACAGACAGACGGACAGACGGACAGACAGACGGACAGACGGACATGGCTATTTCAACTCAGGAGGTGATCCTGATCAAGAATATATATACTTTATAGGGTCAGAGATGTCTCCTTCACTGCGTTGCACACTTTTGACCAAAATTATAATACCCTCTGCAAGGGTATAAAAAAACATTTGTTTCAATAGATATTGAGCATATAAATAAATATGTACCGGCCGAACGGTATATGAACTTCAGCATGCTACCAATTGCCCCTTGCCACATATAGTAGTAGTCACCTTCCTCACACTCTCTTGCTGATATGTTAGTTAATATTTGACATTTAAATTTTCTTTATAGATCTGCTTTTACTTCATTCCCTTCAACTAACGCGTATTGTTATGTGTCAACTGAACCCTCTGCGATACTGTCAAGCCGCAGTTGCCAGGGCCTTTGCTGGCGTAACGAAAGCTTACCAGCTGGTGTACTGTCATCCTGTTTTAGAACGCAACGCTCGAAGTAAATTAGCCACTATTTACGGTCATGACAAATCAATGCCTAACAAGGAAACCATCGAAATTTTTTTTCCCTTCGATCCTTATTTGCTAAAGATGTGAGTATTCATTGTATAATTTTATGAAACATGAATCAGCTTGTTCATTTTTAGGTCGAGCAAATATATTAAAGACAACTATATGGTTTACCGGAGCAATTATTCAGAAGATTATGTGGATAGCTCTGCTGGAGACCACCATACTCGAAAACGGGAATGATCGAAAAAGACGAATTCATTATAGCTGATAAGCGCCAGAAGCATTTGGAACTGTCCAGAAGCCAAGAGTTTGACAATCAATTTCACTCCGTGCTTTCGCAAGAATTTAACACCTAGGTCATATTCATCTATGCCCAGCTTTCAATATTATTTCATTTGTTTTGTCAATAAATTCAACTTGAAAATGTAATTAAGTTCTTTCGGTAAAATTTTTTAACTGCGCCAGAATTATTTAAATGAATAAGTGTCCGTTCACTTGACTATTTCTTTACGAGTTACTGCTCGAGCCTTGCCACGAGATATTGAAATAGTATTTGCTATAATTAATTTACTCAATTCCGGAGAAGTTTAATTGTAACTGAAGTTGTTTATCCCAAATGGCCAACAGTTGGCGTTGGACTCCAAATATTTGATCCTGTAGTGGTCGACGGCCGACAGGATATCGGTTTTGTATAAAATGCTTACAGTACATAAACTGTCTGCAAATTAGTCGTCGCAACTAGCTCGTGTAACCAGTTGGACTGAGGACTTTGTTGGTATGAGCACCTCATAGTGTATGGTTCCCTTCCAATCCCACCAAACACAGAGCAAAACTTTCCTGGCCGTCAATTCAGGCTTGGCCACTGTTTTGGACGATTCACCGGCCTTCAACCACGACCGTTTCCGCTTAATATTGTCGTATGTGATCCATTTTTCGCCGCCAGTCACCATCCGCTTCAAAATGGGTCGAGTTCATTCCGTTTCAGCAGCATATCGCAGGCGTTGATTCTGTCCAACAGGTTTTTATACCCGTTACTCGTAGAGTAAAAGGGTATATTGTATTCGTGCAAAAGTATGTAACAGGTAGAAGGAAGCGTTTTCGACCCTATAAAGTATATATATTCTTGTTCAGGATAACTAGCCGAGTCGATCTAGCCATGTCCGTCTGTCCCTCTGTCTGTCCGTCTGTCTGTCTGTCCTTCTGTCTGTCCGTCTGTCTGTCCGTATGAACGCTGAGATCTCGGAAACTATAAAAGCTAGAAGATTGGCATTTTGCATGTAGATTTTAGGAGTTCCTACGCAGCGCAAGTTTGTTTCAAAATGGTGCCACGCCCCCTCTGACGCCCAAGCCACAAGCTGTGGCCACAGTTTTGATGCTATTATGAAAATTTTAATTGATATGTATTTGTTTCGTCAATACCTATCGATTGGCCTAATTAAAGTTTGCCACGCCCACTCTAACGCCCAAAAACCCATTAAACGCTTAAGCCTGGCTAGCGCCTACATTTCCGCCTTTCATGGCGCCATCTAGCGGATGACTTTGGAACAGCTGGCCAAGGTGCTCAACAGAGTCAACGTTAATTCTCGATAAAGATTTCTATTAAAGGAAATTGCGATGGTTTTCATTTGTCAATACCGAACTATATCCCAAGAACTATGCAAATCAAATCAAGTTTGCCAAATTGGAGGTCTGAGTCAAACAATGGCGTATGTGTGTATGCTGGTGCAGGACAAAAGCTGCCTGCGCTAAAGCAGCGCTGGTGCTGATGCTCGTGCTGTAAAGCTGCCAGCTCTAAGAGATCGCCGAATTAAAATTGATAATTTGAACTTTTTGTCCTTTTTTCCTGTGGTCACTCTAATGTTAATGCAAAATCTAAAGTTGTTTAGCTGAGTAACGGGTATCTAATAGTCGAGGCACTCGACTATAGCGTTCTCTCTTGTTTTTTCATTAAATCATGCGACACCCAAACATCCAGTTTTTTTTTGTATCCATCCTTCTGCAGATGGTTTGAAACGGTTTGGTGACTAACTCCTCGGCGATGTCACGAGATGTCACATGCCGGTCTAGCTCGATGTTTTCCATGATTTGATCGGTTCCGACATATATACTGCGTGCAAAGGAAAGAAGGGTGTGTGCAAAGTTTCAATTCGATAGCTTTAAAACTGAGAGACTAGTTTGCGTAGAAACAGACAGACGGACAGACGGACAGACAGACGGACAGACGGACATGGCTATATCAACTCAGGAGGTGATCCTGATCAAGAATATATATACTTTATAGGGTCAGAGATGTCTCCTTCACTGCGTTGCACACTTTTGACCAAAATTATAATACCCTCTGCAAGGGTATAAAAAAACATTTGTTTCAATAGATATTGAGCATATAAATAAATATGTACCGGCCGAACGGTATATGAACTTCAGCATGCTACCAATTGCCCCTTGCCACATATAGTAGTAGTCACCTTCCTCACACTCTCTTGCTGATATGTTAGTTAATATTTGACATTTAAATTTTCTTTATAGATCTGCTTTTACTTCATTCCCTTCAACTAACGCGTATTGTTATGTGTCAACTGAACCCTCTGCGATACTGTCAAGCCGCAGTTGCCAGGGCCTTTGCTGGCGTAACGAAAGCTTACCAGCTGGTGTACTGTCATCCCTGTTTTAGAACGCAACGCTCGAAGTAAATTAGCCACTATTTACGGTCATGACAAATCAATGCCTAACAAGGAAACCATCGAAATTTTTTTTCCCTTCGATCCTTATTTGCTAAAGATGTGAGTATTCATTGTATAATTTTATGAAACATGAATCAGCTTGTTCATTTTTAGGTCGAGCAAATATATTAAAGACAACTATATGGTTTACCGGAGCAATTATTCAGAAGATTATGTGGATAGCTCTGCTGGAGACCACCATACTCGAAAACGGGAATGATCGAAAAAGACGAATTCATTATAGCTGATAAGCGCCAGAAGCATTTGGAACTGTCCAGAAGCCAAGAGTTTGACAATCAATTTCACTCCGTGCTTTCGCAAGAATTTAACACCTAGGTCATATTCATCTATGCCCAGCTTTCAATATTATTTCATTTGTTTTGTCAATAAATTCAACTTGAAAATGTAATTAAGTTCTTTCGGTAAAATTTTTTAACTGCGCCAGAATTATTTAAATGAATAAGTGTCCGTTCACTTGACTATTTCTTTACGAGTTACTGCTCGAGCCTTGCCACGAGATATTGAAATAGTATTTGCTATAATTAATTTACTCAATTCCGGAGAAGTTTAATTGTAACTGAAGTTGTTTATCCCAAATGGCCAACAGTTGGCGTTGGACTCCAAATATTTGATCCTGTAGTGGTCGACGGCCGACAGGATATCGGTTTTGTATAAAATGCTTACAGTACATAAACTGTCTGCAAATTAGTCGTCGCAACTAGCTCGTGTAACCAGTTGGACTGAGGACTTTGTTGGTATGAGCACCTCATAGTGTATGGTTCCCTTCCAATCCCACCAAACACAGAGCAAAACTTTCCTGGCCGTCAATTCAGGCTTGGCCACTGTTTTGGACGATTCACCGGCCTTCAACCACGACCGTTTCCGCTTAATATTGTCGTATGTGATCCATTTTTCGCCGCCAGTCACCATCCGCTTCAAAAATGGGTCGAGTTCATTCCGTTTCAGCAGCATATCGCAGGCGTTGATTCTGTCCAACAGGTTTTTATACCCGTTACTCGTAGAGTAAAAGGGTATATTGTATTCGTGCAAAAGTATGTAACAGGTAGAAGGAAGCGTTTCCGACCCTATAAAGTATATATATTCTTGTTCAGGATAACTAGCCGAGTCGATCTAGCCATGTCCGTCTGTCCGTCTGTCTGTCCGTCTGTCTGTCTGTCCTTCTGTCTGTCCGTCTGTCTGTCCGTATGAACGCTGAGATCTCGGAAACTATAAAAGCTAGAAGATTGGCATTTTGCATGTAGATTTTAGGAGTTCCTACGCAGCGCAAGTTGTTTCAAAATGGTGCCACGCCCCCTCTGACGCCCAAGCCACAAGCTGTGGCCACAGTTTTGATGCTATTATGAAAATTTTAATTGATATGTATTTGTTTCGTCAATACCTATCGATTGGCCTAATTAAAGTTTGCCACGCCCACTCTAACGCCCAAAAACCCATTAAACGCTTAAGCCTGGCTAGCGCCTACATTTCCGCCTTTCATGGCGCCATCTAGCGGATGACTTTGGAACAGCTGGCCAAGGTGCTCAACAGAGTCAACGTTAATTCTCGATAAAGATTTCTATTAAAGGAAATTGCGATGGTTTTCATTTGTCAATACCGAACTATATCCCAAGAACTATGCAAATCAAATCAAGTTTGCCAAATTGGAGGTCTGAGTCAAACAATGGCGTATGTGTGTATGCTGGTGCAGGACAAAAGCTGCCTGCGCTAAAGCAGCGCTGATGCTGATGCTCGTGCTGTAAAGCTGCCAGCTCTAAGAGATCGCCGAATTAAAATTGATAATTTGAACTTTTTGTCCTTTTTTCCTGTGGTCACTCTAATGTTAATGCAAAATCTAAAGTTGTTTAGCTGAGTAACGGGTATCTAATAGTCGAGGCACTCGACTATAGCGTTCTCTCTTGTTTTTTCATTAAATCATGCGGCACCCAAACATCCAGTTTTTTTTTGTATCCATCCTTCTGCAGATGGTTTGAAACGGTTTGGTGACTAACTCCTCGGCGATGTCACGAGATGTCACATGCCGGTCTAGCTCGATGTTTTCCATGATTTGATCGGTATTCGTCGTCACAGGTCTTTCGCCGGCTGGCTTATCTATGGTGTCGTTTTCACCGGCTCTGAATCGTCGAAACCATTCCTCCGCGGTTCGAAGTGATAAAGTACCATCCCCTAAAACACCATTAAGCCCACGGAATGTTTCGCTAGCGGATTTACCTTTCACGTTAGCGAACTTCATGTTTACACATGTATAACTTTTCAACGCAATAACCAAACTTGTTATGAATAGCGTCGATTTGTAGGTTATGTCAAGACCTTCTAATCGATATATAGTATTGCCCGATACCAATATGTAGCGCTTTGCACAACGCCGCCAAATTCAAAAATCAAGAAATCGAGATATTTGACAACCTGATATTTAATGGTCAATTGTCTTTAGACCTTGTTGTAGATTGTCTAGTTCCTTGTGGACTGAATCGGTTGTATGGGTGTTGAACTGGCGTTGAGGTAGTCATTTCATAGCTGCTTATGTTTCCGAAGCGACTGAATGTGGAGTGTAGTTCGCTTGTTAGTAAGCTTGTGGGCACTACATCGAGAGGAAAGCTATACTAAGCCAGTTTTTTTTCAAGGTGTATTGTGGAAGGCCGTCCATCGCATACAGCTTGGAGGACCATTGGTCGCAAAATCTATTTATTTGGTTGAAACTATTTTGTTGGTTTTCCTGACTTCGCAATTTGTTGCTGAATTAATGTTAAATAGTTGAAACTTCTAAGGGGACCTTTTTCATAGGATAGGATTCAGTCCGGCCAGGGTCCTCTATAGTTAAATTTGTAGAAACACAGGAGACGACACGGGGACTGGGAGTTGCCGCCGGGATTTGTTTGGGATTACTGGCCTGGGTCTCCACGTTTATGTAGAGTAGGCAGCTCGGAGACGTTTCCCGAAGGGGAAAACTTGCCGGGAGGGGACTTTTTGGGGTGATCAGAAGTTTTAACGCTGCACAACGGCAACGGAGGCGGACGGACCACAGCGGAGGCGCAACAACAGCGGTCACCCGCGCGCAGCCACCAGCCGCACCTTTAACCGGGAAGACCGATGAAAACTGAATTAAAGAAGAAAGCGGCGGAGGGCGCAGAAAAGAAACCCGCTTCATCAGCCGCTGGACAGATCGAGAAATGGAATCCGACGACGAATCCGTGACCCGAGCCATGGGGGTCATGTGGATTTCCTACCGACGAAAGGATGATCTGCAAGCTCTGCTCAAAGAGTTTTGCTTAAACACATACGGCCAAGTGGACGAATTGTGACCACGGCTTGCATCTTTGATCGGAGGATCGAACCACAGCCAGGATCGCCGGGAACGCTTTGCCGCATTGGAGGAAATATATTCAAAGGCCCCTACGCAAAAAGCAGTGACCAATCGGTCCACCTCACCGATGCCTGGCGCTACGGCGAACAACGTTCAGAACAGCGACATCCCGCGGACCATCGCCAGACTACACTCGGGCCGCGCCGAAGGTTGGTACCGAGCCTACCAGATGCATACCGTGCTCTCGGAAACCTTCAAGCGGGAGATTTTGGATTTTTTCCTTCCTACCAGCGACGAAAGGACCCGATCAGGAACCGACACCAGCAAGCCGGCGAAGCTCAACTTATGACAACGAGGCATGAGGAATGCGGGCAGTCTATTGGATAACGCTAATGGACCAACAGTATATGGTCTCGAAATAAAGAGTGAATTAAGTTTGAAATATAAACGTGTTTTTATTGCTAAGACATATCCATTTTGTGGGTCATTACATATATAGTCTTGATCAGCATCACCAGGAGAGACGATCTAGCCATGTCCGACTGTTCGTCCGTCCGTCCGTCCGTTTCTACGCAAAGTAGTCCCTCAGTTTTAAAGCTATCTACTTGAAACTTTTCCAAAAGTTGTGTTTCTATTGCAGGTAGTATATAAGTCGGATCGAGGCGGATCGAAAATTCAAAAAAATTATAACTTTGTTGTTGTAATTTTGTTTTGTTCTTGGGATTTGGTAATTTTTAAATATTAGGGAATTACGTTTTTAGTGTAATTTATTGAGGGCCAATTAAAACTAAGATTATTATTATTAATAAAAGTGACATCAAGTGTAGAACTGTAGGATGGGTTATAAGAGTAGGTTGAAGAGCCATTGTTAAGACTAAAGAAACCTGAGTGTGAGAGGGAATTTTCTAAAATGTCGCCTCTGAAATCTTTGGCACTGAAGTCGCCACCTATGACTGCTGGACCATTCGATTGAGCCGCTTTTATAAAAATATCATTACAACCTTGTTCAAAAGAACTGATGTCGGGGTTGGGTGCAGCATAACTACTGAATATATTAATATTATTATTTTTTAAATTAGTTGTATTGATGCCAATGGCTTATAAACTAATATCACAGTTAACTTGTTGAAAACGTAAGTGTTTTTTTAAATAAATTCCAACGCCTCTACCCATCGTTACGTGATTTAAATACAAAATTAAAATTCGCCAAGCTCTGAAAAAATTGATATGCCTATATTGTTAATCTACGCAGTTTAGCTCTAAATACTATATGGCTGAAATTATTTTCCGCACCTTCAAGAGCTGGATTGTCTGTAAAAGGTTGACTAAAGATTGTGCAACTAGGAGAATTATAATGAACGTGAGAAAACTTTTTGTTGGGAGTGTACTCGTGTTCTCGAAGAGCAGCTTTCCATTTCAGCATGGTGTCGCTCGAATTTTTCTCTTCATTTTTCTTGTTAAGAAAGCTTTTAACAACTTTATTGAAAGGGTTATGTGCAAAAATACTTTGGGTAGCTATTTTGTTATTATTTCGAAAACTGGAATGGCGGACTTTCTTTGCCATGATGGCTGGGCGAAATGGGGTTAAATCGTTAGTGGAAACTTTATTTAAAATTAGTGAGAGATGGTTACGAAGATTTGAAGTGTTGACAAAAAGATTTTTATTGTCTCGTCCTTAGTCTTCACACGATTTATTTCTTGTATCGCTACTGGAGAGGAAATGTACTCTTTAAGTTCGGAGTTGGAAAGCTTTGTCGGGATATTAAAAATAATACCCATTGCTTTGTAGCGCCCATAACGAATCTTGTTGATAATGTCTTTAATGTTTAGTTTTAACAGAACATCATTTTATTCAAGGGGATTTATAGGAACCCTTCGGGGTGGGTTATCTCCATTGGTTTCACCAATTTTGTCTTTGTAGACCACAAAGGGTCCATGTGAGCGCTGCTTTATGAGTATCCGTTATTTTCAAAATTTCCGTTTGCTATCTTTTGCTCTTTGCTAACAAGATCCGTTATAATATTAACACTTAAATTCGGATGACTTATAGGGTCATTAACCTCTCTCATACCCACTTCTTCACTTTCCGATTCCACTGAATTTTATCCATAGATTTTTCTTTTTTTAAGGGCGATAATTCCAGCCTTTATACATGGATACATGGATAATATAATTATATATGTATCACTAGTGACGAGTGTATGACCAAAACAAGTCATTAAGAAGAGAAGTGCAGTTTGGGCTAAAAATAATATGGAACAAATTTTGCTTTATGCAAATCCCCAAACATTTTTTGAGACATACCGTGGAAAATGGACGAAGAAAAAACGTTACCCGCAAAAATATTTAAAATTTCAAAAAATATCCGAGCGGTGCAGTCATTTCTTGGATTAACAGTTTTTTAGAAAGTTTATGCCAGGCTATGCAAATATTGCTTGACCATTGACCAATATTTCCAAGAAGGACATCGAATTCAAAATAGAAAGTCCAGAGCTGTCCAAAGTCACTTCAGGACCTTAAGACAATTTTACAAAACAAACCGGTGCTAAACACATACTAAGCTACACACGGTTGCTTGTTTTGGTGGGTTTTGGTGCAGTCATACTTCAGATGTTTAATGGCCAACTACCCACGCTATAATTCTGAAGTAAGGAGACGACGGCTTCACAGGACGAACGACTAAGCTAGCTCAAGAAGCTCTATTACCATATGGGCATCTACTTCTGACTCGTCACGGATTACTCAGCGTTTAAGGACACTACAATTACACTACAGTTACAGCGTAGGTGATGTATCTTCAGAATTTTAGCTGTGATGTTGTGCACAAGCCAGAATAGGTGAAGCACGTGGATCACTTAAGCTGGCATCCACAGTCAGTCAGGATCGTCATAGCCCGTATCAAGAGCCCACAAGAGAACGATGACTACATCAAGGCGATTATAGTAATCCTACAGGATCGTTTATAGCAAGACTTCAAGATCAAAGGAGATATCGTCTAGAGAGCTGCACGGCTGCACTCAAATTTTAGTACTCTCCCAGTACTCTTGAGTTGTGTACTCTAATTTGAGCACAACGCATTCAGCTGATCGTGTTCGCATCGCACTGTATTCTCATTTGAGCGCAATTTTGAGTATTCATATAAAATGGCATTGAATGAATGTGTGTGCAAAACGGAATGAATGAATGAATGAAGCATAGAATTCACTGAATACTCAGAATACAATTTGTGCGCCGCTTATTGCGCACTGCGTTTTACTTTTCTGCAAGCGTTCGCCAAGATGAGTTCGGAAGATTTTGGCGGAAATAATGTAAGTAATTTACATATGTGTTCGTGTACTAATAATGTGTGTGTGCGTCCAATGTGATTGTTCAGTTTAGATACTAATGAGAATTGTTTGTTACTTAAAATTGAATTGTGAATTTGTGAATAAAGGTTTGTTGTCCGATGTGAACGTTTAACGCAAAACCATATTAACTGTAAACTAAAATCTCCGTTCTTAGGTATCGGTATTTGATAAATTGCCTAATATATTAAAGGAAAAACTTTTAAGCGGGGAGTATTCTATAAATGGAAAAAGAGGTCAAAGTAAGGTATGGGACATTTTTGGCGGCGTTATAGACTTCAATGGAAAGGAAGTAAATGATTTTGTGGCATGCAAGTTATGTTATAACATATATAAATATACGGGATGGCCATCTATTTAGTTAAGCATAAATACTACTTACTGAGCGGCAGTAAAAACAACAACCTGTCACTGATTAATGTTAATTGTAATACAAAAAAGGAGGCAATCACTATTGATACTGAATGGATAATAAAAAATTGTCGTCCATTTAAGTTGATCAGCGATTCAGGCCTGAAAGAATTCAGTAAATTTCTGATCAAGGTGGGCAGTAACTACAGCTCTAACGTGGACGTAGACCAACTGTTGCCGAATCCAACGACAATATCAAGGAATATGGCGTCTCTGTACGAAACTCACTTCGGGCCAGTCAAAGCAGACATTCAAAAATATAAATGTTATGGATATGCACTTACAAGCGATATTTGGACAGAAATTTAAGACTATCATACTTGTCTTGTACTATGCATTATGTAAAGGACGGCATATTGATGAACCGTCTACTGGCTGTTAACAGCATGAAAGGTGAAGCCTGCACAGGTAATTATAAGAAGCTGGTCCCAGTTTTTACATTTATTAAGAGTTGTAATTGTTTTTATTAGGTGTGAACGTTCGCGCTAAGATGATAGAAATATTGGAAAAATTTTCTTGCGACCTTGAAGAAGACCATCCCGTGATTGTTACAGATAGGGGATCGAATATGAGAACGGCTTTTGGAACATACGATCAAACTAATTCACTTAAATGAGCTTCGATCTATAACGTGTCTTCTAGAAACATTTGCAGAGATATCGACAAAATTGGAAGGTAATAAATATCCAACATTTCATTTGAATATACCCTACGTAAATAAATTGAATAAATCTTGCCAAGCAAACATAGCCGATAGTGATCTTCTTGCCAAAGTCAAATTAGTTTTGCTAAACCATATTTCAGAAACCATTCCGCAATATATTACAAGATTTCATAAAATAGCCCAGTTTTTTTCCACCAACAAATAAATTGCTCCAATTTTCAGAAAATGAGAAAATTACCATTATAGATGACTGCAAAGAAATCGTAGTGGGTTTATTATTAGACGAGGTTTCCAACGAAAATGATGTCAATGCCCTAAATTGTCATGATGATGCATTTATTGATTTCATCGAAGTCCAAAAAGCTACAAACACAATAGATCAAATAGACAAGGAAATAAACGGTTATTGTAACACAAGTGTAATTTTTTCAGATAGTTTTGTTTGCCTTAGTTGGTGGACCGACCATAAAAAAATGTTCTCCCTTTTATTTAAGACTAGTTTTAAGTTTTTTTGTATACCAGCAACTAGCGCGGCTTCTGAGTGAGCGTTTTCTGATGCCAGAAACTTATGTACTTACTGAAAAACGCTAGAGTGTATCAAAAAATCCAGAAAGCATAAATAAAATTATGTTTCTACATTCTAATATTAATAATATTTAATAAAGAAAAATTAATAATTAGTTTTTAAGCGAAATATACATACATGAAATGAAATAAACATTGTATTATTGTCTCTTATTTAATTTCACAATAGTAAATACAGCTCACGTAAAAGGAAACAATGCTTCATTCATCGCACTCACTATTTTTACCCGGTTCTTTCGGCATTCAATTCGCTCTCTCTATGTGTGAGTTCGATGAGTTGAGTACAGCGGCGGCGCACACATTCATTCACATTCTTTGCAATTCGCAGCCGAATTCATTCAACTCATTGGCAGATGAATGTCTCATAGGCCGTTTTGAATGCGGCCGTGCAGCCCTTTAATATCGTCTACCGTATAGTCCATGGAAATTACCTTATAGAATTACCATTGAGAAAATAGTAATTCGTGAGTCACACGAAGTTGGCAACTTTGCAGTAAAGAAGACCGTTTATTCCGTAAGGGAACAGTTTTAGGTCCCTCATATGGAGAGGAAGGTAAGGAATTTTATTGTCAGTTATATTAAATGCAATATTTACAGTAATTGAATCGGATCTTTCCGGTACCAATTCAAGCGATTGCTTGTCGGGCAAGACACCTCCCCTGCCAAGACCCCTCTCTGCCGGTCTATGGGTCATGGCACCCGAGTTGTATGATGCAACTCCACGTTGAACCCGAGAGTTCTACTCACGATACAGGTCACCACAGTCACCACGATACTCCCACCCGTGTTACCGAAGTTACAGGCTCGGTAGGACTCACCCCTTTAGCTCCGACATAATAGTCGCCTCCTACGGGGCTGTGGCAGAATTTTCCGCCGCTAGCCACACGGCAAGAAAAAGTGGGCTAAAGATCCGTTCTCCTCTAAAAGACCGCATCCGTAAAACACCCTGCTGTCTTTTCCTCTCCCCGTTCCCCAGGATCCTATCAAACGACCAGTTGGATGTGCCAGTCCTCTTTTGGAATGCCACATGAGCATCCGGCGGTATCACCCTGCTATGCAGAAATGCGGTAAGCGATGCATGCCCTGTCAGCAAGAATCCAGACCGCATCAGAAATCTTAAATCTGGGTTCCGATAGGTGAGTCTTACATCCGGAACGAATTCTTTGGTCACTCGTCCTGGTGAACAAATGTCGTCCCATTTGTCCTGCCACTGCTGTATTAGGCACCCATCCATCTACGTAATTCGTTGCTCCTAGCTCAGACCAAAGAGATCTTGGCCGTAGAGCATGTCGTATTCCTCCAAGGGGTATCAACAGCCAAGTCAAAGCGAGGGAGCTCCAGCAGGCACCTGCAGTGCCACAGTGGACACTGTTCGGCATACCGCCTACTGACTGTGATGCCAAGGTTCCGGCAGCTGCCGACGTACGGTAGTTTTGCTCGTCGCACTGAGAAGGCACGTCTAGGGATACCCTTAAGCAACATTATCACCGTTTTGCTGGTGGAAACGGCTACACCAACTTCTGCTCCCCACGTTTCTACGATGGACATCAGCTGCGCTCCTTTATCCTTTATCCCGGGAATTTCCCTCGATAAGAAGCACTAAGTCATCCGCGCACGCACTAAAAATGCAGTAAGGCTCAAGGCCCTTTAGCAGTTCATCCATTAGTAGATCACAAATAAATGGTCCACTAATTGACCACTGCGGGGAACCTCTGGTTACGGATACTTCAACTGTCCCATAACCACTTCTGATCCTAGCGCTTCGACCGGAGAAAAAGCTTTGCCACAAGCTCATTTCACGGAATCCTAAGCCAGCCAACCGGTGCAGTACAGCGCTCCATTCGATGTTGTCGAATGCCCCAGGGAAGTCGACAAACGCTTTCAGCACTTATTTCGCTAGGCTGGCATCAACACTGCTCTTCGCGTGACTCCAAGCATCCTCCACACAAAGTCCTTGGCAAAATCGGAACTGCCATCTACTGCTTTCCGGAAGAACTTCTCTCACACGATCAACCATGATGGCCTAAAGCACCTTCCCAACGACAGGCTACAAGCAGATCCCCCGATGGGGGTGGCAGCGCCACTACTCGTGGACATATCCCAACCGGATGCAACGGAAAAGGAGCACCGTTAGGTGCTGAGGAACAGTGCGCCACGCTGCCTTGCATATTGTGATGCCGTCTATGCCAGTGGGACCCCCTACGCTGAGGCAATCGGTGCATCGGACTCCGCAACTGAAAAC
>JAYMZC010000199.1:0-103604 GCA_036346975.1 Drosophila prolongata | reverse complement strand
AATTAAAATTAATATAATTAATTCAGTGGAAGCTTATCTGGTGGACATTTATGATGTCTACAAGCCTATTGAAACCTTTAATGATAGAAGCTCTCCCCACTCAAAATATATTAGAAGTTCCTTCTATGAAAAAAGAACATTCAAAGAAGAGGTGAACTTACTGATTTTTCTCGAAAAAAACAGAAAAAGATTGAAAATAAGAACTATCATGTTAGGCATCGTGAGGAAATTCAAACTGCAAAAAAAAACACAACAAAAGAATACAAAGAGTGCACATTCGTGGAAAGTAAAACATAATTCCGCTTTTTTATACGATTTAAATCTGGCATACAATTCTGATAAATCAGTTTGATATTGGAATAATGAATAAGAGATGCTCATTTTGTGGCGCCTTAAAATGGAAGGAAGAGTCAAAAAGGTATGTGTTGCAAAGAGGGAAAAGTCCAGCTTCCATCTCTTAAAACATTACCAGATCCTCTTTTAAGTCTTTTAAATGGTGATCACCCAGACCATACACATTTTATGGGGTCTTACCAGAAAATATAATAATTGTTTTCAAATGACTTCATTTGGTGCGACAAAAGTTATTAATGAAGGTTATATGCCCACATTTAAAGTACAGGGGCAAGTTTACCACTTAGTTGGTAGCGTTTTGCCAGCTTCTAAAGAAGAAGCTCAGTTTCTCCAAATTTATTTTATTGGTGAGGGACAATGTAGAAGCCGATTTCAGGTGTAAAACAGTCCTGGAGTTAATAATGCGTTAGTTAAATCACTACAGTTGATGCTGCATGAAAGTAATCCATATGTTAAGGATTTTTAAAACTGCTCTTAAAAGAGTTCCGAAGAATTGTAGCCAATTTAAAATGGTTATTCACGCCAATAAAAAGCCTGTTAGGGCTCATAGAGGTCGTTATAACGCACCCCAAGCAATGAGGTCGCTTTGGTATTAGTTGACCAACAATTTGAAAAAAGGGACATTATTATTGAGGGTTATAATAATCAGTTAAAAAGAATCAGTGAACTTCACCGATCTTATGACGCCCTACAATATCCATTAATGTTTTGTCATGGAGAAGATGGTTACACTATAGATATACCCAAAATTGACCACGTTTCAAAAAAAAAACGTTAAGAAAACAGTCTCAGCGTTAGATTTTTACAGTTTCCGAATAATGCTTAGAGAAAATGTATGGAATCACCTGCACTATTTCAGAGCTCTCTTTAGTCAATTTTTGGTTGATATGTATGCTAAAATAGAAACAGAAAGGCTTAATTTTATTCGGCTAAATCAAAAAAAGCTGAGAGCAGAAAGCTACATACATCTTCAAGATGCTATAGGTAGGAATGATGTAGATTTAGCACAGTTTGGACAGATGGTAATTTTACCTTCATCCTTTACTGGCTCGCCACGGTACATGCACGAAAAAACTCAAGATGCCATGACATATGTTCGTTATTATGGTCGTCCTGATCTTTTTATTACATTTACCTGTAATCCTAAATGGAAAGAAATTAAAAGTGCACTATTTTTAGGGCAGAAGCCTCACGATCGGCATGATATCATTGCTCGAGTCTTTCATTTAAAGGTCAAAGCTATAATGTCTTTAATTAATAGTCATAGTTTGTTTGGGGAAGTGCAATGCTTTATGTATACGATAGAGTGGCAGAAACGTGGTCTCCCACATGCACATATACTGATTTGGTTAAAGTCTAAGATCACGCCTCAACAAATTGATTCAATTATATGTGCAGAAATTTCAGATTCTGAAAAGGATCCTCTCCTATATGAGATTGTTAAGGCTAATATGATTCATGGACCATGTGGCCGCTTAAACCTAAATCGCCCTGTATGAACGAGGGTAATTGATCCAAAAAGTTTCCGCGATCGTTGCTTAATGAAACTGTTACTGGAAAAGATGGTTACCCTAAATATAGGCGAAGAGCACCTGAAGATGGTGGCTTCACCATGGAAATTAATGGAAACATAATTGACAATAGGTGGGGTAGTGCCCTATAATTGTGTTCTCCTGCGGACCTTTGAGGCTCATATTAATGTAGAGCTCTGTAGTTCAATTAAATCCATTAAATACGTTTGCAAATACATCAATAAGGGCAGTGATCAAGCTACATTTACAGTGGAAAGCCCTACTAATGAGGTTCAACTATATCAAAGCGGTCGATATATCAGTAGTTCTGAAGCAGTGTGGAGAATTCTTGCATTCCCCATACATGAAAGGTATCCGGCAATTGTACATTTGGCCGTGCATTTGGAAAATGGTCAACGGATATATTTTGATCCTAATAATCAAAATCAATTAGTTAACCAGTTAACCAACGCTTCAATAACGACACTGACTGGGTTTTTCGAACTTTGTAAAACGGATTCATTTGCAAGGACCCTTCTTTATGTTGAAGTACCTTCCTATTTCACGTGGAACAATAAAAAGTTCCAAAGGAGAAAGAGAGGTAATATTGTACCTGGTTTTCCTGGAATTAGAATGGATGATGTTTTAGGTCGAGTGTATACCATACACCCTAAAAATAGTGAATGCTATTACCTAAGACTACTTCTTCATGAAGTGCGGGGACCAACCTCATTCTTATTTCTTAAAACAGTTAATAACATTACGTATGCTACATTTCAATTGGCATGTAAGGCTTTGGGCTTACTAGAAGATGACACACACTGGGAATATACCCTAAAGGAAGCAGCTTTATGTAAATCGCCAATTCAATTACGTGATTTATTTGTGGTGATGTTAGTAAATTGTCAAATGGCTGATGCCGCACATCTTTGGGAAATGTATAAAGAAAGCTTTTCAGAAGACATTTTGTACGAGTTTTCTCTAATAGTGGCAGAAGTCAATCAAGATCTACTGGATAGAGTGTTTAATAAATGTCTTATTTTAATCGAAGATATAACACTGTCCATTGGAGGTACGTGTCTATTAGACTATGGTTTGCCCGAACCGATTAGAGTTAGTAGACCACTTCAAAATAGGGAATATTTAAACGAAATAAATTACAATATTAATGAATTCGAATTAAGTAAAGACGAAAATTCCCTTAACGATGAGCAAAGAATGGCATTTCAAAAAATATTACAAAGTGTTCAAAATGAAAACGGTGAAATATTTTTTTTGGATGCCCCCGGTGGCACAGGCAAGACATTTTTATTGAATTTGTTGTTAGCAAAATTACGACATAATAATAATGTAGCATTGGCTGTTGCTTCTTCAGGTATAGCTGCTACGCTGTTAAATGGGGGACGCACAGCCCACTCTGTGTTTAAACTCCCATTGGATTTAATAAATGTAGAAACACCATGTTGCTCAATATCTAAACGGTGTAATATGGCATTGGTTTTTCAAGAATGTAGACTTATTGTTTGGGATGAATGCACAATGGCTCATAAGAGTGCTTTTGAAGCGTTGGATAGAATGTTGAAAGATATACGTGGTAATGATTTTCTAATGGGAGGTATGACGGTTTTATTATCTGGAGATTTTCGTCAAACGCTTCCTGTAGTTCCTCGAGGAACAAGGGCAGATGAAATACAAGCCTGCTTAAAATCCTCATTTCTTTGGCCTACTATTCAAAAATTGTGCCTAACAAAAAACATGCGTGTGCATTTAAAACATACAACTGCTGGAATTTTTGCACATACATTATTGCGAATCGGAGACGGTCTTTTTCCAACTGTCGAAGGAAAAATAATTATTCCTTCAGGTTTAGGAACTGTTGTAACTTCCCTTGAGGAGCTCACATCAAATATATTTCCGGAAATTTCAAAAATCTCAACCAAATCATTAGATTGGTTTTCGGAGAGAGCAATATTAACTGCTAGAAATGATAGAGCTGTGGTAATAAATAACATACTGTTAAAATCATTTGATGGTATTGAAGTTACGTATAAGTCTATTGATTCAGTCACTGAAGTTGATGAAGCAGTTCATTTTCCGGTTGAATTTCTCAACCAACAAAATCCACCTGGACTTCCCTTACACATTCTAAAGCTTAAGATTGGTGCACCAATTATGCTGTTGAGAAATTTAAGACCTCCAAAACTATGTAACGGTACAAGATTGCAAGTAAAAGCTCTTCATAACAATTTAATCGAAGCTGTGGTTTTTACTGGCAGTGCCAAAGGAGAAATTGTTTTTATACCACGAATACCCCTAATACCATCAAATCTACCGTTTCAGTTTAAAAGACTTCAGTTCCCTGTAAAAGTTTGCTTTGCAATAACGATAAATAAATCGCAAGGTCAGACCTTAAAACTAGCTGGACTAGATTTAAGGGACGATTGCTTCTCTCATGGTCAGTTTTATGTGGCCTGTTCAAGAGTTAGCTCCTCTGAGTCTTTAATTATTTTAGCGCCAGAAGGAAAATCAAAAATATCGTTTATAGAGAAGTCTTGCAAAAATGTTAAACATTTCTAATTAAAATGCACTGTGGAATAGGCCTCATGGGGAAACCACAAAAAAAAAAACGCGCCAAAACCTCCACCTCTATGGTGGTGTGGAAATGTGGAATGGTTTTAGTTTAAATAAAGTAGCAAATAAAAAAGTTAATCAAAAGTATAGTTTTAAGCGATATAGTTAGGAAATTGCTAATCTTAATTTCCGCAGGCGAAGCTGCGGGCTACCTTGCTAGTTTATCAATAAAGTTCTTTCTCCCAATCGAAGGTTTGATAAGCGCCAGCTTAGTTTATAAGTTTGAGTTTTAAGTTGAATCTTGTAAGGAGCAGACCTATCTCTCCCAGTTCGCGTTTACACTATTTTGATAAATAAAAATTATATTTTTTTCAAAGTGTAAAATCCCGAATTTGTTATTGGCGCAGCCGGTAGGATATAACTTTTTATACGGTTATATCCTTAAAGAACCCAAACGTCGTTCGTCCCAGTGCAATTATAAACCAGCTATCGCAGTGTCGGTTTGTGTCGCTAATATACGAACGGAAACCTCAATTTTTGCACCACGCTATCGAAGCTCAGGTTGCGAGGTTTTTTAAAACATAAATCTTGACCCGTGTGACTGTCAAGTAACTAAAACAAATTTTTTGCAAAAACCCGTTTTATTGTAAAAGCTAGTGCCTTTGTTCGTAACACAAGGGTTACTAAAAAATAAACACCTTAGTTCTCCCCCACCAGTGGTAAGAGACAAGGTATAACAATTTTAAATCAAATTCATAATACAAAACTTTTAAAATTGTGAAAAATTTATAAAACTAAATAAAAAACCAAAAATGGCAGAACCAGTGCTATTATTGTCAGAAAACCATCTAAATCAAGCCCTGAACCAAATCAGGCAAGTGCCGCAATTTGGAGGCAACCCGCTCGAACTCAGCCCGTTCATCAGGAGGATAGATTTTATCCTGGAGTTGTACCCCACAACATGTACTCGCCAGTCGAGCGTATTCTTCAGTGCGATTGAAATGCAGCTTCACGGAGATGCCCAGAGGATATCTCAACTGTCAACAGCCAGATGCTGGAGGGATTTAAGGAACGCCCTCATCAACGAATATAAAACCCAGACGCCCTGCGAAGAACTACTAAGACGTCTTTTTTAATAATAAATAAATTAGCCTTAGAAAATAACGCTTCAAATACAATCTTATACACAAATGCTCTTAATAATACAGTTAAAGATGTTATTATGAAAAAATTGCCAGACAGACTTTTTATGACATTGGCTAGGTATGATATTACTAATGCTAATAAACTAAAATGTGTAGCACAACAAGAAGGTTGTTATGAAACATTTTATTCAGATCGGACAAAGAATTCACAAAGTCAAAACCAAGATAAGAGAAATTATCAACCCCAACAAAATACTAATAAACAACAAAACTATAATTCCCAAAACCAATACAGACAGCAGAATAACATTTCCCCAATTCAATATAAGCAACAGGCTAGTACATCTCAAGGCCAACATAAGCCAAATTATAATGGAAATAACATCGAAACTTTTTATGAAAACCACCCATTATATCAAGCAACAAAACAAGAATTCCAACAAAAATTAAATTATAATCAGGTTAGGAATCAAATAAATTATCAATCACAACAAAATGGGGCTAATGCTCCTAATCGACCAATAAAAAGAAATCGCGAAAGTACGAGTGGCCATATGAAAATGGATACCGAAAATTTTCATCAACAAGCCTCGGACACCGAACAGCAAATAGAAACCCTTACATACGAATCATCATGAATAACCAAGAGTTCCGATGTGTTGTAGACACAGGCTCTTCTATTAATTTAATTAAAGAAAATTACTTTAATTTTCCAACCAAAAATACACCTCTTAAAGTTCATTCCATAAATGGTAATATTCAGTTAAATAAATCCGTGTCCTACCATGCAAGTAAGCTTTGTCCGACCAAACAAACATTTTGGATCCATAATTTTTCCGATAGATATGATATGCTCATAGGAAGAGAATATCTCGAAGCTTGTAACGCAATTATTAATTATAAATCAAAAACAGTTAATTTAAACGGTTATCAATTCGGAATGAGATTTAATTATAACGATTTCGAATATAAACAAGGAGAAGCAGAAATTGATTGCTGCGATCCCCCATTTTCAACAGATATACCTTTTAATTTTGCAATAAATAACGACTTGCAAGAAACCAATAAGTTTAGATTAGAACACCTTAATGACGAGGAAAAATATAATCTTAAGAAAATTTTATATGAATTTAGCGACATACAGTACAAAGAAAGTGACAATTTTACTTTCACTGGTAGTATCAGGCATGTCATTAATACAAACAAGAGAGAACGCTATAGTCGGGTGCCCCGACTATCAGATACCCGTTACTCAGGTAAAGAGAGTGCGAGGGAGATGGAGATAGAAACTTTGATCACGCATAACTTTTTAATGAATGGTCCGATTTGAAAAATTTCTTCTACATTTCGATAGGTATTGATAAACACAATAAAACTGCATTTTTACTTTTCCGAAATATTTAAATTTTTAAAACCGTATATAAGCGATTGTGGGCGTTAAAGGGGGCGTGGCACCTTTTTGAAATAAACTTGCGCTGCGTAGGAACTCCTAGAATCTGCATGCAAAATGCCAATCTTCTAGCTTTTATAGTTTCCGAGATCTCAGCGTTCATACGGACAGACAGACAGACGGACAGACGGACAGACGGACATGGCTATATCGACTCGGCTAGTGACCCTGATCAAGAATATATATACTTTATAGGGTCGGAAACGCTTCCTTCTAGCTGTTACATACTTTTGCACGAATACAATATACCCTTTTACTCTACGAGTAACGGGTATAAAAATGAGCAACCGGTTTACAAAAAACCATACAAATATCCTCAAGCTTACGACCAAGAAGTCGATTCGCAAATGAGAGATATGATAAAACAGGGAATAATTCGAAAGTCAAATTCCCCTTATTGCTCACCCATTTGGATAGTACCTAAGAAAGGTGATGCATCTTGAACAAAAAAGTTTCGTATCGTAATTGACTATCGTAATTTAAATGACAAATATCCTATCCCGGTCATGGATGAAATATTGGACAAACTTGGTAGATGCCAATATTTTACCACTATTGACCTTGCAAAAGGTTTTCACCAAATACAAATGGATGAAAATTCTATTCCAAAGACAGCTTTTTCCACCAAAAATGGCCATTATGAATATACTCGAATGCCCTTTGGATTGAAATATGCCCCTGCTACCTTTCAAAGGTGCATGAACAATCTCTTAGAAGATTTGATCTACAAGGATTGTTTGGTCTACATGGACGATATTATCGTGTACTCCACTTCATTGGAGGAACATGTATTATCTTTGCGAAAGGTATTTGAAAAATTACGAGAAGCTAATCTCAAGCTTCAACTCGACAAATGCGAGTTTATGAAAAAGGAAACAGAATTCCTTGGACATATTATAACAACAACTGGTATAAAACCAAATCCTCTCAAAATAGAGGCAATACAAAATTTCCCTATACCCAAATCAACCGTTTTAAACCGTCGTCGCATGCAGACGTGTATTTATTGTGCTCCGGGAAAAAATATTCAATAAAATCACAAAAGTGCAGTGACCGTTTTAATAAATCTACTATAACGCGAAAAGACGCTTTCTGCGATGAAATCGCGAATGTTTATATTGATTGGTCATTTAATTAATATAAAACTTAACACTTAAAACTCTAATTAACTTTACCACGAATACAATGAGTCTGAACGACGTTCGCACACAACGTCAACGTGAGCAAGACGAGAGACGGCTCTCAGTACAAAGAAATAACGCGTACTTCTCTTTTAAAGCAACCGAAAATAATGCAAGCTCTGATCAAGCGCGGGCAATTACCCCCAACTTGACCGAGTTCTTAAACGTATCGAGCGAGAGAGCGCGTTCTTGCTCCCCCTCGCTACCATCGACGACTCTGCGGCCAAAGAGCGCTGAATGTGCCTCAATGCAGGTATGCAATAACCTAAGCTCATCAGCAGTAACTAGCACCGCAATTTCTTTAACAACGTCAACTGTAACTACAACAACAACTGCAACCGTATCGACTGCTCGTTTAATGACATCATCAGCTAGCAGCGCAAATATTAATACGTCTGCCACTGCGCTGCCCGAAAAACAGAACAAAACCAATGAATGTACTAAGCCGGCTGTGCAGACTGGTATGGATCGCTACATCCAAATCAAAAGGAAGCTGAGCCCTCTAAATTCTCAACGCAAAATAACCCGTAACAATGCTAGCCTAGCTGGAATAGAAACGCCCACGAACTCAAACCGATTTAAAATCTTGGAAGACGCCTATGACGTTGAGGCGGCCGAATCCACTGAAGTCGAGAAAAGGAAGCCAAAACCTCCGCCTATTTATATTCGAGAAAAAAGTTCCAATGTTCTTGTCAACAAAATTATCGAGCTTATTGGAAAGGATAACTTCCACATAATACCTCTAGTAAAGGGCAACATCCAGGAAACAAAGGTTCAAATGAAGTCTGAAGATAATTACAGAGTATTATCGAAATATCTTTCCGAGAATAAAAAGAACTTTTACACGTATCAGCTAAAAAGTAGCAAGGGCCTGCAAGTCGTACTTAAGGGCATAGAGTCCGACGTAACGCCTGCAGAGATAACAAAGGCGCTTCAAGAGAAGGGATTTAACGCTAAGACAGTCTTCAACATCCTTAACAGGGATAGAAAGCCGCAGCCACTCTTTAAGGTTGGCTCGAACCAGAAAATAAGCCCCTAAAGAAATACGAAGTGCACCCCATTTACAATCTTCAGTTCCTGCTGCACCGCAGAATTACAGTTGAGGAACCGCACAAACGCAATGGCCCGGTACAATGTGCGAACTGACAAGAATATGGCCATACAAGGTCATACTGTAAACTGCGCCCGGTGTGTGTAGTTTGTGGAGATCTTCATGACTCCGCACACTGCCCAACGAGCAAAGATGACTGCAACTCGAAAAAGTGCGGTAACTGCGGTGGCAATCACACTGCTAACTACAGAGGCTGCCCTGTTTACAAGGAGCTGAAAAGTCGCATCCATCAGAGAGGAACTGCCGCCCGCACCCAAAATAAACAGATGACAGCTTCCAGAACAAACCCTGAAGTCTTCTTCTCGACTGCAGCCAGATCCTCACTAGGACCCTTTAACTCTGATAAAAATGTGACTTACGCAAGCGCTTTAAAATCAGGACTGGCTAACCCTGTCTCAAAAAGTTCATTTCTGCAATCAGCATACCAAGAACCGAACACGGCTCAGCAGCAACAATTCCCGGAGCAGTCAAAAAGCAACTTCGAAGATATGATATACAGCCTGCAGCAAAGCCTTACGGAGTTTATGTCGTTAATGCGCACAACTATGCAAGATTTAATGCGAAACCAAAATCTACTGATAAATGCTGGTTTCACAACAATCTAAATAATGACTTCCCTAAGGATATCTACGTGGAACGCTAACGGCGTCTCACAGCATAAACTTGAGTTAGCTCAATTCCTACTCGACAACTATTTCGACGTAATGCTGCTTTCAGAAACACACCTTACAAATAAATACAATTTTCAACTACGAGGTTACTCATTTTACGGAACAAATCATCCAGATGGTAAAGCACATGGTGGGACTGGAATTCTAATCAGAAGCCGTATTAAGCACCACTATCATAACAAATTTGCTAAAAATTATCTACAGGCCACATCTATAAATTTACAAACAAATACTGGCAACCAACTTACACTAGCCGCCGTATACTGCCCCCCTCGCTTCACCATAGCTGAAGATGAGTTTATGCAGTTTTTCAACTCACTAGGAGACCACTTCATAGCAGCAGGGGACTACAACGCCAAGCACACACACTGGGGATCACGTCTCGTGACTCCAAAAGGAAAACAGCTCTATAATGCAGTTATAAAAGCCATGAACAAGCTGGACTATGTTTCTCCTGGCAGACCAACATACTGGCCGGCAGACCCAAGGAAACTACCCGATTTAATAGACTTTGCAATTACCAAAAACATTTCTAAAAATCTGATAAGCGCCGAATGCCTCTCGGATCTTTCATCGGATCACTCGCCTGTCCTGTTTATTCTTCTCCGACATCCAGGCGCATTGGAGCAATCGTTTAAATTGACATCTCAGAAAACCAATTGGGTTAAGTACAAGAAATACATTAGCTCACACATTGAGCTAAGTCCTCATCTCAACGATGAAGCCAACGTAGACAGATTTGTTAATACACTGGAGTCTGTACTCGTCTCTGCAGCTCGAGTTTCAACACCCCAAACTACAAGTACACAAAGCAACCAAAAGAAGACAAATCTACAAATAGAACAGCTCGTCCTCGAAAAGCGACGCTTACGTCGAGAGTGGCAACTCCACAGATCACCATCTGCTAGGCAAAGCTTCAAATATGCCTCACGTCAACTCACAAAAGCTTTACAGCAAGAAGAAGCACATGTCCACCGACGCTACATAGAGCAATTGTCAACATCTAGCACAAAACACTCACTATGGAGAGCTCACCCTACTCTAAGCTCACCGAAAGTAACCTTGATGCCTATTAGAAACCCCACAGGCGGCTGGGCGCGCAGCGATGCAGACAGAGCCAGCACGTTTGCCAACCACCTTAAAAATGTCTTCCAACCAAATCCTGCCACTAGTGCGTTCACCTTGCCGACTTTACCACATGAGCCTCAGCTTCAACATGAACCAATTGAGTTTCGCCCAAACGAAATCGTTAACATCATCAAAAATCAGCTGAATCCGAAAAAATCCCCGGGCTGCGACCTCATAACTCCCAAAATGATCATTGAGCTCCCATATTGCGCCGTTTGCACCATCACCCAGCTTTTTAATGCCATCGCAAAACTTGGCCACTTTCCAGTGAGATGGAAAAAGTCGCTTATAATAATGATAGCAAAGCCAGGAAAAGACCACACAATTCCCACGTCGTATAGACCTATAAGCCTACTCTCATGCTTATCTAAACTCTTTGAAAAATGCGTATTGATTCGGATAAACACATACCTAAGAATCCAGGAAGGAATTCCGTCACATCAATTTGGGTTTCGTGAAAAGCACGGAACAATTGAGCAGGTCAACCGGATAACATCAGAAATTCGGAACGCGTTCGAAAAACGAGAGTACTGTACTGCCATATTTTTAGACGTCTCTCAAGCATTTGATAGAGTTTGGCTAGAAGGTCTAATGTTCAAGATCAAGACAATGCTCCCCTACAACACCCATAAGCTTCTAGAGTCTTACCTCTACGACAGAAAATTTGCTGTTCGATGCAACACTGCTATAACTGACGATTTCACTATTGGAGCTGGAGTTCCTCATGGAAGCGTGCTTGGGCCAACATTATATGTCCTCTACACAGCAGACATCCCAACAAGCACACGACTAACAACATCTACGTTTGCTGATGATACAGCCATTCTCAGCCGCTCAAAATGCCCGATGCAAGCAACTGCGCAGCTCGCTCTTCATCTGGTCGATGTAGAAAAGTGGCTATCAGATTGGCGAATTAAAGTGAACGAACAAAAATGCAAGCACGTTACGTTCACCCTGAACAGGCAAAACTGCCCGCCGCTCATGTTAAACCATACTCTACTCCCGCAAGCAAACGAAGTGACATATCTAGGAGTACACCTCCACAGAAGACTCACATGGCGCCGGCACATTGAAGCCAAAAGAACACACCTAAAGCCAGTAAAGCCAGTAAAAGCCAGTAGCCTTCATTGGCTTATCAACGCTCGGTCTCCCCTTAGTCTTGAATATAAAGTCCTGCTGTATAACTCGGTACTAAAACCTATATGGATGTACGGCTCTCAGTTATGGGGGAATGCCAGCAATAGCAATATTGACATAGTCCAGCGAGCTCAGTCGAAGATCTTGAGAACAATCACCGGGGCACCGTGGTACGTTCGCAACGAAAACCATACATCGCGACTTAAACATTCTACCAGTCAAAGAAGTGATCGCAGAACAGAAGGAAAAGTACTTTACCAAGCTATCGTTGCACCCTAACCACCTGGCGAGAGGTCTTACAAGGTTGATCAACCAATCACGCCATCGTCGCAATGACTTACCCACCCAGCGACCGACTTGAGGCTCGCGCAACCAGAATGCAGTCTTATTATACTGTTAGTTAAATTTTAATGTTAAGATTCGTAAACTTATTGTTAGTCTCAAAATTAAGAGAAGATTCAATAAATAAAAGCAAAGTTAAATACAAAAAAAAAAAAAAAATCCCCAAAACAAATAAAATCCTTTTTAGGTCTTTGTGGATTTTATAGGAAATTTATCCCAAACTTTGCTAAAATAGCAAAACCAATGACAGCAAAGCTTAAAAAAGGCGTAACTTTAAATATAAAAGATAATGATTATGTACAAGCGTTTGAAAAACTTAAACTTTTAATAATGTCCGACCCAATACTTATATACCCAAATTTCGAAAAACCATTTTCATTACCAACAGATGCAAGTAATATTGCTATAGGAGCAGTATTATCGCAAAATCATAAACCAATCTGTTATGCCAGCAGAACTCTTAATGAACACGAAATTAATTATTCGGCAATAGAAAAAGAACTTTTAGCTATTGTCTGGGCCACCAAATATTTCAGGTCCTATCTTTTTGGCAGAAAATTTCTGATCCTAAGTGATCACAGGCCTCTAGTATGGCTCAATAATATTAAAGAACCTAATATGAAATTACAACGCTGGAAAATCAAATTAAATGAGTTTGATTGCGAAATAAAATATTTGCACGGTAAAGAAAACCATGTGGCAGACGCCTTATCTAGAATAAGAATAGAGGAAGCCTATTTAGGAGAGACTTCCAGTAATTCAAATACAATAACAACAGTAGCTACAGTGCGTAGTGCACCAGAAGATAACCAAAACCACATTTCAATAACAGAAAGACCACTGAATTATTATAACAGACAACTAGAATTTATAAGAGGAGACTTAAATGAAGTCGAAGTAATAAATTATTTTCATAAAACAAAAATTATAATAACATATAAAGAGATGACAATAGAATACGCAAAACAATTAATAATTGCATACTTTTCTAATAAGAAAAGCGTAATATATGTTCCAATTGAAACAGACGTTTTAATTTTTCAAAAAGCATACGTTGAAATTATTTCCCCAGATAACTTAACTTTTTTTTTTTTTTTATACTTTATTCTTATTTATTGGATCTTCTCTATTACTTAAGAGACTAACAATAAGTTTTCAAATCTTAATCTATGTTACGTTAACTTATGTTATTGAAAAAGGGATGGGAAATCATTCCGCTGTAGACGGGAATGATAGCTTAGCCGGTTGAGTTGTCTGGCAAGCAGGTTTGGGTGATTTGATAATCTGGCTTCATATTTAATTTTTCTGGAAACAATTTCTTCTTTTACGGGATTTATATCCAGGTCTCTCTGGATGTTTGCATTGCGGATGTACCAGGGGGCTCCAGTTATTGTTCGTAGTGTCTTTGATTGTACTCTTTGAATAATTTCTATATTGCTGCTGCTTGCGTTTCCCCAGAGCTCGGAACCGTAGGTCCAGATCGGCTTTAAGCACGAGTTATACAGTAGTACTTTATATTCGAGTGGAAGGGGGGAGCGGTAGTTCATGAGCCAGTGAAGGCTGCTGGCCTTTAGTTTTAAATGGGTCTTCTTTGCTTCTATATGCTTTCTCCAGGTAAGCCTCCTGTCTAGGTGTATGCCGAGATAGGTGACTTCGTCTGCTTGTGGAACCGGCTTGTTGTTTAGCGTCAGTGGTGGGCATTTCGACAAGTTTAGTGTAAATGTAATGTGCTTACACCTTTGCTCAATGACTTTGATACGCCAGTCAGCGAGCCATTTTTCTACAGCTACCAGGTGTTCTTTTAAATGGGCTGTAGCTGTTTTTGGGCATTTCGAGCGGCTGACAATGGCAGTGTCGTCAGCAAAGGTTGAGATGAGGGTCTGGCGGCTTGTTGGAATGTCTGCCGTGTAAAGGATGTACAAGATTGGTCCAAGCACACTTCCTTGGGGTACTCCAGCTTCGATGTTACGGATGGTTGAAGTAAAGGTTTTACATCTCACGGTGAAAACTCTGTTTCTGAGGTATGACTCAAGCAACTTGTGAGTGTTTTCCGGTAGGAGGGTTTTGATTTTGTATACCAGACCGTCGATCCAGACGCGATCAAATGCCTGTGATACGTCCAGAAATAAGGCACTGCAATATTGCTTGTGCTCGAAAGCCGTGCGAATTTCAGATGTTAAGCGGTTTACCTGTTCGATAGTTTCATGCTTTTCCCTAAATCCGAATTGGTGCAGAGGGATCGTTCTGTTGTTTTGAAGATGTGTTACTAGATGAACAAGAAGCAGTTTTTCAAATAGCTTTGATAGACATGGGAGCAGACTGATGGGCCGGTACGAGGAAGGCTGGGATTTGCCTTTTCCTGGCTTCGGGATCATTGTAATGACAGACTTTTTCCATTGGTCAGGAAAGTAGCCCCATTTCAATATTGAGTTAAATATAAATGCGATGCATCTGACTGCGCATGCAGGTAATTCAATTATCATTTTTGGAGAAATAAAATCGTGACCAGGAGCCTTTTTTGGGTTTATGTGTTC
This sequence comes from Drosophila prolongata, assembly GCA_036346975.1. Lineage (NCBI taxonomy): Eukaryota > Metazoa > Arthropoda > Insecta > Diptera > Drosophilidae > Drosophila > Drosophila prolongata. The sequence continues at coordinate 88,469 of JAYMZC010000199.1, read as the reverse complement.
TTTAATAGCCTTAAGTATTGTGCTGGTTTCAAGGGTAACTGGGGAGGACGGCGACGATAGCGAGACATTCGGTAGAGTGAATTGGTTGGATGGCGGGTGGGGCTTGAAGACGTTTTCCAAGTGATGGGCAAAGGTGTTAGCTCTTTCTTCGTCACTGCGCGCCCAGGCACCTGTTTGTGATCGAATTGGCCAATCGGGATCTATTGGTGGCTGCATGTTTGGGTGCGCTCTCCATAGTGGGAATTTATTACCCGTCGGGGATAGTTTCGCAATGTAGGCCCGTTGGGCCTGGTTCTTTTCGGTAGAGAGGGCCTTCGACAATTTTCGAGATGCTTCATTAAATCTTTTCTTAGTAGCTGGGGACCGATGAGTCTGCCAGTCTCTGCGAAGTCTACGTTTTTCAAGTAGGAGAGACTCGATCTGGATACTTGAGCGTCCAGTTCTTAGCGGGTTTGTGGATGAGGGTTCTGGCGTAGAATGTTTGGCGGCAGAGGACATTACGTCCGTGAGGTGTTTAAGCGACTTGTCAATGTCAGATTCAGAGGAAATTTCAGGATCAAGTTCGATGTGTGCACTTACATATTTTTTGTACTTCAGCCAGTTTGTTTTGTTTGATGTTAGATGTTGGGGGCGTTCCAGAAGCTGCGGCTGTTTCAGATAGACAGAGGAGAACTGGCGAATGGTCCGATGTAAGCTCTTCTAAGGTTTTTATGTTTATCAGCCTGTGCGAGACTCTTCTAATAACAGCGAAATCGATAATGTCAGGTTGTTTATTTGGATCTGTGGGCCAGTATGTAGGCCTAGCTGGTGAGACAAAGTCAAGCGCATTACCAGGAGTGATAATAGCGTTGTATAATTGGCGGCCTTTGGGGTTGATAAGACGAGATCCCCAGTGGGTATGCTTTGCGTTATAATCACCGGCAGCTATAAAGCAGCGTCCTAGTGAGTTGTAGAAATTCATAAACTCATTTTCTGCAATACTGAAGCGTGGGGGGTAATATATGGCGGATAGGGTAAGTGGGCCGCCAATTAGGTTTATACGGAGGGATGTGGCCTGCAGGTAGTTAGCAGCGAATGTCTCCAAGGGATGATGTTTTATGCGTTGTTTTATGAGTATACCGGTACCTCCGTTTGCTTTACCGTCCGGGTGGTTGGTCGCGTGGAATATATATCCGATGATATGGAAGTAGTTTTTATTAGTTAGATGGGTTTCAGAAAGTAGCATGATATCGATATTGTGGCTGTTTAGGAACTGTAGGAGTTCGTTTTTGTGCCGGGAAACGCCGTTTGCGTTCCAGAAGCATATTCTTAAGGAGTCCATTTATACAAACTTTTGTTTGATCAGCAGTTCCATTAGAAGACTCTGGTTTCGCAGTAGTTCTTGAAGGGAACTTTGAATCGTCATCATGACGTTTGCAAGAGTAGCTAGTGTAGATTCTAGACCACTAAGTGTTTGTGGGGGAAGAGTTTGGTTTTGCTGCGTAGAAGGTTGACTTGTTGTTTGGCCATTTTGGCTTAAGAGCGGAAAATCATTTAGGTTTGATATGGGTGGCTGTGGACGCAATGCTGCAGGTTGGGCGGTAGATGGTTGTGAGATTCCAGGGTAGCGGAGTGCGTTGGCAAAGGAGACACCAGGAGTGGTTGTTGATGGGGTGAAGATGTTTGGTTGGGCAGAGTGTTGAGCCGCGAGTGGATTACTGCGTCTCTGATTTAGGCGGCTCTTGAGTTCTTTGTAGACGGGACAGCCCCGGTAGTTGGCAGTATGATTTCCCCCACAATTACTGCATTTCCTCAGAGTAGGGTCTTCTTTGTTTCCCAGGCATGCTTCAATGCAATGCAAATCTCCACAGGCGACACAAACTGGACGCAGGGTGCAGTAGGTTCTTGTATGCCCGAACTCCTGGCAGTTTGTACACTGTACGGGGCCGTTCCGCTTATGCGGTTCCTCTACGGTGATTCTTCGGTGAAGGAGATATTGCAGATTGTAAATAGGATGCACTGCATTTTTCTTTAGAGGTTTCGTCTCTGGGGCCAGCTCAATCTTAAACAGTGGTTGGGGAATTTTATCCCTGTTCACTATGTTTACGATGTGCTTAACGTCGAAGCCATTTTCCGTGAGGCCTTCAGCTATTTCTGCTACCGCAACAGTCGATTCTATACCTTTAAGTACAACTTGTAGGCCTTTCTTACTTTTTAGTTGGTAAGTGTAGTAATTTATAAGCTCATTGTCGAGATATCTTGTTACGGAACGGAAGTTGTCTTCGTTGTTAACCTGGAGTTTTGTTTCTAATATGTTTCCTCTTTTTAGGGTATTGATATAGAAGTGGTTAGGCCCGATTACTTGTTTAAGCTTATTAATCAGATCGACACTGTTGTGTTTCCTAATATATATTGGCGGAGGCTTTACAGCTTTCATGACTTGAGGCGCCTGACCCTTGTCTTCTTCGGTCTCGCCAAGTATGGCAAATCTGTTTTCGGATGTTCGTGTGTTGCCTAAAGTTTTTGGTACTTTTGGCCAATTTGAGTTTACGTTTTTTTGTGGACTAAGTTTTCTTTTTATTTGTACATACCGATCGATCCCCGTCTGTACGAGAGGGTCAGTAGAGCAAAGTTTTACTTGTGGTGTTGAGATAGGCCACTGGGTAGCCGCAGACGTTAAAGTTGTTGTTGTCGTTGACGTTGCTGTAGTAAGAGAGGGTACAGTGCTGGTGGGCGCACAAGCCGAAGTAGTCGGTGCATCGATGAGAGAGAGAGGTGACGGGCATTGTGAACTCCACGACTGAGTAACGGCAGCGCTGCTTGAGCATAAAATCGCTGGTGACAGTGAGCGGGCTCTTTCGGTAGCGGTCAGTGACGTTAATTTTGTTGTTGCCTCCGATGAGTCAATTGAAATGTAAGCATTGTTCCGTGCAGAAGACAGCCGTCGTTCGTCTAGTTGTATTTGTTGCCGATCGCGACTTGGCTTCGTGGCTTTACCGGTTGCACTAGTTAATATTTTATTTGCGTTCGACATTTTTAATTGATTTGATTAGCTAGATCGGTTTTAAATTTAGTTTTAATCACAAGGAGATGTTGACCTTGGGATATGGCATTGCTGCCAGCGTCTTTTCGCTATTTTTCTTAGTTTTGGTGGTCACTTTCTAGATTTTTGGAAGTGACGATGGCGTGATTGGTTGATCAACCTTGTAAGACCTCTCGCCAGGTGGTTAGGGTGCAACGATAGCTTGGTAAAGTACTTTTCCTTCTGTTCTGCGATCACTTCTTTGACTGGTAGAATGTTTAAGTCGCGATGTATGGTTTCGTTGCGAACGTACCACGGTGCCCCGGTGATTGTTCTCAAGATCTTCGACTGAGCTCGCTGGACTATGTCAATATTGCTATTGCTGGCATTCCCCCATAACTGAGAGCCGTACATCCATATAGGTTTTAGTACCGAGTTATACAGCAGGACTTTATATTCAAGACTAAGGGGAGACCGAGCGTTGATAAGCCAATGAAGGCTACTGGCTTTTACTGGCTTTACTGGCTTTAGGTGTGTTCTTTTGGCTTCAATGTGCCGGCGCCATGTGAGTCTTCTGTGGAGGTGTACTCCTAGATATGTCACTTCGTTTGCTTGCGGGAGTAGAGTATGGTTTAACATGAGCGGCGGGCAGTTTTGCCTGTTCAGGGTGAACGTAACGTGCTTGCATTTTTGTTCGTTCACTTTAATTCGCCAATCTGATAGCCACTTTTCTACATCGACCAGATGAAGAGCGAGCTGCGCAGTTGCTTGCATCGGGCATTTTGAGCGGCTGAGAATGGCTGTATCATCAGCAAACGTAGATGTTGTTAGTCGTGTGCTTGTTGGGATGTCTGCTGTGTAGAGGACATATAATGTTGGCCCAAGCACGCTTCCTTGAGGAACTCCAGCTCCAATAGTGAAATCGTCAGTTATAGCAGTGTTGCATCGAACAGCAAATTTTCTGTCGTAGAGGTAAGACTCTAGAAGCTTATGGGTGTTGTAGGGGAGCATTGTCTTGATCTTGAACATTAGACCTTCTAGCCAAACTCTATCAAATGCTTGAGAGACGTCTAAAAATATGGCAGTACAGTACTCTCGTTTTTCGAACGCGTTCCGAATTTCTGATGTTATCCGGTTGACCTGCTCAATTGTTCCGTGCTTTTCACGAAACCCAAATTGATGTGACGGAATTCCTTCCTGGATTCTTAGGTATGTGTTTAACCGAATCAATACGCATTTTTCAAAGAGTTTAGATAAGCATGAGAGTAGGCTTATAGGTCTATACGACGTGGGAATTGTGTGGTCTTTTCCTGGCTTTGCTATCATTATTATAAGCGACTTTTTCCATCTCACTGGAAAGTGGCCAAGTTTTGCGATGGCATTAAAAAGCTGGGTGATGGTGCAAACGGCGCAATATGGGAGCTCAATGATCATTTTGGGAGTTATGAGGTCGCAGCCCGGGGATTTTTTCGGATTCAGCTGATTTTTGATGATGTTAACGATTTCGTTTGGGCGAAACTCAATTGGTTCATGTTGAAGCTGAGGCTCATGTGGTAAAGTCGGCAAGGTGAACGCACTAGTGGCAGGATTTGGTTGGAAGACATTTTTAAGGTGGTTGGCAAACGTGCTGGCTCTGTCTGCATCGCTGCGCGCCCAGCCGCCTGTGGGGTTTCTAATAGGCATCAAGGTTACTTTCGGTGAGCTTAGAGTAGGGTGAGCTCTCCATAGTGAGTGTTTTGTGCTAGATGTTGACAATTGCTCTATGTAGCGTCGGTGGACATGTGCTTCTTCTTGCTGTAAAGCTTTTGTGAGTTGACGTGAGGCATATTTGAAGCTTTGCCTAGCAGATGGTGATCTGTGGAGTTGCCACTCTCGACGTAAGCGTCGCTTTTCGAGGACGAGCTGTTCTATTTGTAGATTTGTCTTCTTTTGGTTGCTTTGTGTACTTGTAGTTTGGGGTGTTGAAACTCGAGCTGCAGAGACGAGTACAGACTCCAGTGTATTAACAAATCTGTCTACGTTGGCTTCATCGTTGAGATGAGGACTTAGCTCAATGTGTGAGCTAATGTATTTCTTGTACTTAACCCAATTGGTTTTCTGAGATGTCAATTTAAACGATTGCTCCAATGCGCCTGGATGTCGGAGAAGAATAAACAGGACAGGCGAGTGATCCGATGAAAGATCCGAGAGGCATTCGGCGCTTATCAGATTTTTAGAAATGTTTTTGGTAATTGCAAAGTCTATTAAATCGGGTAGTTTCCTTGGGTCTGCCGGCCAGTATGTTGGTCTGCCAGGAGAAACATAGTCCAGCTTGTTCATGGCTTTTATAACTGCATTATAGAGCTGTTTTCCTTTTGGAGTCACGAGACGTGATCCCCAGTGTGTGTGCTTGGCGTTGTAGTCCCCTGCTGCTATGAAGTGGTCTCCTAGTGAGTTGAAAAACTGCATAAACTCATCTTCAGCTATGGTGAAGCGAGGGGGGCAGTATACGGCGGCTAGTGTAAGTTGGTTGCCAGTATTTGTTTGTAAATTTATAGATGTGGCCTGTAGATAATTTTTAGCAAATTTGTTATGATAGTGGTGCTTAATACGGCTTCTGATTAGAATTCCAGTCCCACCATGTGCTTTACCATCTGGATGATTTGTTCCGTAAAATGAGTAACCTCGTAGTTGAAAATTGTATTTATTTGTAAGGTGTGTTTCTGAAAGCAGCATTACGTCGAAATAGTTGTCGAGTAGGAATTGAGCTAACTCAAGTTTATGCTGTGAGACGCCGTTAGCGTTCCACGTAGATATCCTTAGGGAAGTCATTATTTAGATTGTTGTGAAACCAGCATTTATCAGTAGATTTTGGTTTCGCATTAAATCTTGCATAGTTGTGCGCATTAACGACATAAACTCCGTAAGGCTTTGCTGCAGGCTGTATATCATATCTTCGAAGTTGCTTTTTGACTGCTCCGGGAATTGTTGCTGCTGAGCCGTGTTCGGTTCTTGGTATGCTGATTGCAGAAATGAACTTTTTGAGACAGGGTTAGCCAGTCCTGATTTTAAAGCGCTTGCGTAAGTCACATTTTTATCAGAGTTAAAGGGTCCTAGTGAGGATCTGGCTGCAGTCGAGAAGAAGACTTCAGGGTTTGTTCTGGAAGCTGTCATCTGTTTATTTTGGGTGCGGGCGGCAGTTCCTCTCTGATGGATGCGACTTTTCAGCTCCTTGTAAACAGGGCAGCCTCTGTAGTTAGCAGTGTGATTGCCACCGCAGTTGCCGCACTTTTTCGAGTTGCAGTCATCTTTGCTCGTTGGGCAGTGTGCGGAGTCATGAAGATCTCCACAAACTACACACACCGGGCGCAGTTTACAGTATGACCTTGTATGGCCATATTCTTGTCAGTTCGCACATTGTACCGGGCCATTGCGTTTGTGCGGTTCCTCAACTGTAATTCTGCGGTGCAGCAGGAACTGAAGATTGTAAATGGGGTGCACTTCGTATTTCTTTAGGGGCTTATTTTCTGGTTCGAGCCAACCTTAAAGAGTGGCTGCGGCTTTCTATCCCTGTTAAGGATGTTGAAGACTGTCTTAGCGTTAAATCCCTTCTCTTGAAGCGCCTTTGTTATCTCTGCAGGCGTTACGTCGGACTCTATGCCCTTAAGTACGACTTGCAGGCCCTTGCTACTTTTTAGCTGATACGTGTAAAAGTTCTTTTTATTCTCGGAAAGATATTTCGATAATACTCTGTAATTATCTTCAGACTTCATTTGAACCTTTGTTTCCTGGATGTTGCCCTTTACTAGAGGTATTATGTGGAAGTTATCCTTTCCAATAAGCTCGATAATTTTGTTGACAAGAACATTGGAACTTTTTTCTCGAATATAAATAGGCGGAGGTTTTGGCTTCCTTTTCTCGACTTCAGTGGATTCGGCCGCCTCAACGTCATAGGCGTCTTCCAAGATTTTAAATCGGTTTGAGTTCGTGGGCGTTTCTATTCCAGCTAGGCTAGCATTGTTACGGGTTATTTTGCGTTGAGAATTTAGAGGGCTCAGCTTCCTTTTGATTTGGATGTAGCGATCCATACCAGTCTGCACAGCCGGCTTAGTACATTCATTGGTTTTGTTCTGTTTTTCGGGCAGCGCAGTGGCAGACGTATTAATATTTGCGCTGCTAGCTGATGATGTCATTAAACGAGCAGTCGATACGGTTTGCAGTTGTTGTTGTAGTTACAGTTGACGTTGTTAAAGAAATTGCGGTGCTAGTTACTGCTGATGAGCTTAGGTTATTGCATACCTGCATTGAGGCACATTCAGCGCTCTTTGGCCGCAGAGTCGTCGATGGTAGCGAGGGGGAGCAAGAACGCGCTCTCTCGCTCGATACGTTTAAGAACTCGGTCAAGTTGGGGGTAATTGCCCGCGCTTGATCAGAGCTTGCATTATTTTCGGTTGCTTTAAAAGAGAAGTACGCGTTATTTCTTTGTACTGAGAGCCGTCTCTCGTCTTGCTCACGTTGACGTTGTGTGCGAACGTCGTTCAGACTCATTGTATTCGTGGTAAAGTTAATTAGAGTTTTAAGTGTTAAGTTTTATATTAATTAAATGACCAATCAATATAAACATTCGCGATTTCATCGCAGAAAGCGTCTTTTCGCGTTATAGTAGATTTATTAAAACGGTCACTGCACTTTTGTGATTTTATTGAATATTTTTTCCCGGAGCACAATAAATACACGTCTGCATGCGACGACGGTTTAAAACGGTTGATTTGGGTATAGGGAAATTTTGTATTGCCTCTATTTTGAGAGGATTTGGTTTTATACCAGTTGTTGTTATAATATGTCCAAGGAATTCTGTTTCCTTTTTCATAAACTCGCATTTGTCGAGTTGAAGCTTGAGATTAGCTTCTCGTAATTTTTCAAATACCTTTCGCAAAGATAATACATGTTCCTCCAATGAAGTGGAGTACACGATAATATCGTCCATGTAGACCAAACAATCCTTGTAGATCAAATCTTCTAAGAGATTGTTCATGCACCTTTGAAAGGTAGCAGGGGCATATTTCAATCCAAAGGGCATTCGAGTATATTCATAATGGCCATTTTTGGTGGAAAAAGCTGTCTTTGGAATAGAATTTTCATCCATTTGTATTTGGTGAAAACCTTTTGCAAGGTCAATAGTGGTAAAATATTGGCATCTACCAAGTTTGTCCAATATTTCATCCATGACCGGGATAGGATATTTGTCATTTAAATTACGATAGTCAATTACGATACGAAACTTTTTTGTTCAAGATGCATCACCTTTCTTAGGTACTATCCAAATGGGTGAGCAATAAGGGGAATTTGACTTTCGAATTATTCCCTGTTTTATCATATCTCTCATTTGCGAATCGACTTCTTGGTCGTAAGCTTGAGGATATTTGTATGGTTTTTTGTAAACCGGTTGCTCATTTTTATACCCGTTACTCGTAGAGTAAAAGGGTATATTGTATTCGTGCAAAAGTATGTAACAGCTAGAAGGAAGCGTTTCCGACCCTATAAAGTATATATATTCTTGATCAGGGTCACTAGCCGAGTCGATATAGCCATGTCCGTCTGTCCGTCTGTCCGTCTGTCTGTCTGTCCGTATGAACGCTGAGATCTCGGAAACTATAAAAGCTAGAAGATTGGCATTTTGCATGCAGATTCTAGGAGTTCCTACGCAGCGCAAGTTTATTTCAAAAAGGTGCCACGCCCCCTTTAACGCCCACAATCGCTTATATACGATTTTAAAAATTTAAATATTTCGGAAAAGTAAAAATGCAGTTTTATTGTGTTTATCAATACCTATCGAAATGTAGAAGAAATTTTTCAAATCGGACCATTCATTAAAAAGTTATGCGTGATCAAAGTTTCTATCTCCATCTCCCTCGCACTCTCTTTACCTGAGTAACGGGTATCTGATAGTCGGGGCACCCGACTATAGCGTTCTCTCTTGTTTGTATTAATGACATGCCTGATACTACTAGTGAAAGTAAAATTGTCACTTTCTTTGTACTGTATGTCGCTAAATTCATATAAAATTTTCTTAAGATTATATTTTTCCTCGTCATTAAGGTGTTCTAATCTAAACTTATTGGTTTCTTGCAAGTCGTTATTTATTGCAAAATTAAAAGGTATATCTGTTGAAAATGGGGGATCGCAGCAATCAATTTCTGCTTCTCCTTGTTTATATTCGAAATCGTTATAATTAAATCTCATTCCGAATTGATAACCGTTTAAATTAACTGTTTTTGATTTATAATTAATAATTGCGTTACAAGCTTCGAGATATTCTCTTCCTATGAGCATATCATATCTATCGGAAAAATTATGGATCCAAAATGTTTGTTTGGTCGGACAAAGCTTACTTGCATGGTAGGACACGGATTTATTTAACTGAATATTACCATTTATGGAATGAACTTTAAGAGGTGTATTTTTGGTTGGAAAATTAAAGTAATTTTCTTTAATTAAATTAATAGAAGAGCCTGTGTCTACAACACATCGGAACTCTTGGTTATTCATGATGATTCGTATGTAAGGGTTTCTATTTGCTGTTCGGTGTCCGAGGCTTGTTGATGAAAATTTTCGGTATCCATTTTCATATGGCCACTCGTACTTTCGCGATTTCTTTTTATTGGTCGATTAGGAGCATTAGCCCCATTTTGTTGTGATTGATAATTTATTTGATTCCTAACCTGATTATAATTTAATTTTTGTTGGAATTCTTGTTTTGTTGCTTGATATAATGGGTGGTTTTCATAAAAAGTTTCGATGTTATTTCCATTATAATTTGGCTTATGTTGGCCTTGAGATGTACTAGCCTGTTGCTTATATTGAATTGGGGAAATGTTATTCTGCTGTCTGTATTGGTTTTGGGAATTATAGTTTTGTTGTTTATTAGTATTTTGTTGGGGTTGATAATTTCTCTTATCTTGGTTTTGACTTTGTGAATTCTTTGTCCGATCTGAATAAAATGTTTCATAACAACCTTCTTGTTGTGCTACACATTTTAGTTTATTAGCATTAGTAATATCATACCTAGCCAATGTCATAAAAAGTCTGTCTGGCAATTTTTTCATAATAACATCTTTAACTGTATTATTAAGAGCATTTGTGTATAAGATTGTATTTGAAGCGTTATTTTCTAAGGCTAATTTATTTATTATTAAAAAAGACGTCTTAGTAGTTCTTCGCAGGGCGTCTGGGTTTTATATTCGTTGATGAGGGCGTTCCTTAAATCCCTCCAGCATCTGGCTGTTGACAGTTGAGATATCCTCTGGGCATCTCCGTGAAGCTGCATTTCAATCGCACTGAAGAATACGCTCGACTGGCGAGTACATGTTGTGGGGTACAACTCCAGGATAAAATCTATCCTCCTGATGAACGGGCTGAGTTCGAGCGGGTTGCCTCCAAATTGCGGCACTTGCCTGATTTGGTTCAGGGCTTGATTTAGATGGTTTTCTGACAATAATAGCACTGGTTCTGCCATTTTTGGTTTTTTATTTAGTTTTATAAATTTTTCACAATTTTAAAAGTTTTGTATTATGAATTTGATTTAAAATTGTTATACCTTGTCTCTTACCACTGGTGGGGGAGAACTAAGGTGTTTTATTTTTTAGTAACCCTTGTGTTACGAACAAAGGCACTAGCTTTTACAATAAAACGGGTTTTTGCAAAAAATTTGTTTTAGTTACTTGACAGTCACACGGGTCAAGATTTATGTTTTAAAAAACCTCGCAACCTGAGCTTCGATAGCGTGGTGCAAAAATTGAGGTTTCCGTTCGTATATTAGCGACACAAACCGACACTGCGATAGCTGGTTTATAATTGCACTGGGACGAACGACGTTTGGGTTCTTTAAGGATATAACCGTATAAAAAGTTATATCCTACCGGCTGCGCCAATAACAAATTCGGGATTTTACACTTTGAAAAAATATAATTTTTATTTATCAAAATAGTGTAAACGCGAACTGGGAGAGATAGGTCTGCTCCTTACAAGATTCAACTTAAAACTCAAACTTATAAACTAAGCTGGCGCTTATCAAACCTTCGATTGGGAGAAAGAACTTTATTGATAAATTGAGAGTGTCCAAAATGAGTGCACTGAGCAAGAGAGCGATCTAGGTTTGAGCTGCGTCTGCAATTTTACAGTATTGGGGGATAAAAGCTTTTTGGAGTTTGGGGACATTTGTATATAATGCAAGAGGATGTTTACATTAATTGGTCAGTCGTGGGAGCCGACAATTTGGGGTTCATTCATTTGTTTATAACTCAAGAGGATGTTTATATTAATTGGCGACTCTTGGGAGCCGATGATTTTGGGTGTGACAAATGCGTAATGTAAATATGTTTATGTGGTAGATATGTGGGTGAGTGTGTATGTTACTTTATGTGGTAGATATGTGGGTGTGGGTATGTTACTATATATATAAAACTGTTCATTGAAAACTAAAAATCAACGCATAGCCTAAACTAATTAAATGACCCTATTAATTTTGTTGACCATTCAATTCTTATAACACTAAACTGATTAGCTAAGATTTATTTTGGCCACAAACATGCCCCCATTTTCTTCCAGTGACAAAAAACCCCCAATTTGTATAAAAAAATCTGGACGCTAAACGCGTTTATCGATCGATGCGATTTTTGGCCAAAATTTAGTCCTCTACATAATAAAGATTCTATTTAATTTAATATTGGATATTTTAATGTTTATTTTTTTATCGATTTTTGAAAATCTAAGAATGTTCCTCATTTTTTCCTATCGGCAAAAAAACACTGATCTAAGTCAATTAGCAATATGAAACTTTATCGAGGGAATCCTGATACTTTAAAGATTCATATGTAAGTTACATTAGCCTAAAGTAGGAATATAATTCCAACAAATTATACACAAGCATTGAACACCGAATGCATTTTCTCCCACTGTCTCTGTCTCTCTCTGACTCTGTGTACTACAATAATTGAGCGGCCGCTGATTTTGATTTCTTTTCAAAACTTAAAATTAAAAACTTAAAACTAAATTAAACTTAACAATAAATTAACAATAAATTAAAATTAAATTATACCAGCAACACACACGAATAAACCCCGCAAAGCGTTTAAGCCGCTGGGCTTTGGAAAAAGGGCAGGGTGGCAGTCATCTATATATATAAAACTGTTCATTGAAAACTAAGAATCAACGCACAGCCTAAACTAATTAAATGACCCTATTAACATTTTTTACCATTCAATTCTTATAACACTAAACTGATTTGCTAAGATTTATTTTGGCCACAAACATGCCCCCATTTTCTTCCAGTGGTAAAAAACCCCCCATTTCTATAAAAAAAATATCTGAACGCTAAACCGTTTATCAATCGATGCGATTTTTGTCCAAAATTTAGTCCTCTACATAATAAAGATTCTATTTAATTTAATATTGGATATTCTTTATCGATTTTTAAAAATCTAAGAATCTTCCTCATTTTTTCCTAACGGCAAAAAAACACTGATCTAAGTCAATTAGCAATATGAAAATTTATCGAGGGAATTCTGATACTTTAAGGATTCATATGGTGGTTTTACTGAAGCTCTAGGTCAATTCTAAAAAAAGTTACATTAGCCTAAAGTAGGAATATAATTCCAACAAATTATACACAACCATTGAACACCGAATGCATTCTCTCGCACTGTCTCTCTCTCTCTCTCTCTGACTCTGTGTACTACAATATTTGAGCCGCGGCTGATTTTGATTTCTTTTTAAAACTTAAAATTAAAAACTTAAAACTAAATTAAACTTAACAATAAATTAACAATAAATTAACAATAAATTAAAATTAAATTATACCAGCAACACACACGAATAAACCCCGTCAAAGCGTTCAAGCCGCTGGGCTTTAGAAAAAGGGCAGGGGGGCAGTCATCTAAACTACTATATAAAAGTCTTCGAATAAAAAATGGGTCAGTGGTAAATTCCTACCAGAGCGGATTGACATAAAAATCTAGAAAAATCCGCATAATTCTGAAATAATTAGGAGACGTGTGTGAGGTACAAATTAAAACAATAAACGACCCCAAAGTGCCCCAAAATTCGATTCGTTTTTTTTTAAATTCCTTCTTTTGCCATTTTTCTGTTATAAATGTTGTTAAAATGGTTTAAAAAAATTATGATCATAATCTTATGGCATAGCCGCAACTAACTGCATTTAAATTTTTTGGAAATTCAGCCTCCTTAACCAAGTCCCCAATATTTTCCAATTCTCTTATGCGTGACGTCACGGCCTCCACATATGTTTGTATGTATGTTCTGCTGGCGCACTTTGCATTAAGTCGTAAATGAGTGTATGTAGCATTTTAAGTGTGACCGCGCAGGGGAAAAAATGAAAATACCAGTCACAAAAAATTTAAAATGCGCGGTTAAAAAATCGATTATATCGCAAATCTTTTCATTTGTTTTCAAATGTTGAGTTATCTACAAACTTTGGATTTGTAAAAAACAAAAATAAACAATGATTCGCTCTGCTATGTACACACACACGCACGAAATATGTATATCCAAAAAATCAAGATAATACTGATATCCTTTTGCTAAAAGAATATTTAATTTACATTTCCACAACAGATTTAAGACATTTTGTAACCGATTTTTGTCATTTAAAATTAAAATCGCATTGATAATATTAAAAGAACATTAAATATTCAAACCAATTGATTCTCACGCTCTTTATTACACGTGCCTCATATTGTTTAAACAAATGCAAATGTTTAAACAATTTGATTCACGGCGTCCCCCACCTGTCTTTATCTAAACTACTATATAAAAGTCTTCGAATAAAAAATGGGTCAGTGGTAAATTCCTACCAGAGCGGATTGACATAAAAATCTAGAAAAATCCGCATAATTCTGAAATAATTAGGAGACGTGTGTGAGGTACAAATTAAAACAATAAACGACCCCAAAGTGCCCCAAAATTCGATTCGTTTTTTTTTAAATTCTTTCTTTTGCCATTTTTCTGTTATAAATGTTGTTAAAATGGTTTAAAAAAATTATGATCATAATCTTATGGCATAGCCGCAACTAACTGCATTTAAATTTTTTGGAAATTCAGCCTCCTTAACCAAGTCCCCAATATTTTCCAATTCTCTTATGCGTGACGTCACGGCCTCCACATATGTTTGTATGTATGTTCTGCTGGCGCACTTTGCATTAAGTCGTAAATGAGTGTATGTAGCATTTTAAGTGTGACCGCGCAGGGGAAAAAATGAAAATACCAGTCACAAAAAATTTAAAATGCGCGGTTAAAAAATCGATTATATCGCAAATCTTTTCATTTGTTTTCAAATGTTGAGTTATCTACAAACTTTGGATTTGTAAAAAACAAAAATAAACAATGATTCGCTCTGCTATGTACACACACACGCACGAAATATGTATATCAAAAAATCAAGATAATACTGATATCCTTTTGCTAAAAGAATATTTAATTTACATTTCCACAACAGATTTAAGACATTTTGTAACCGATTTTTGTCATTTAAAATTCAAATCGCATTGATAATATTAAAAGAACATTAAATATTCAAACCAATTGATTCTCACGCTCTTTATTACACGTGCCTCATATTGTTTAAACAAATGCAAATGTTTAAACAATTTGATTCACGGCGTCCCCCACCTGTCTTTATTATTAATATAATCTTTTTCTTTTGCATACTTCTTTACGTCCCATTAAATGACCGTTTGCTGTAATTAATTCAAGTGAAACATAACCTGTTGGTCGTGTACAAATACTTCATTATTTGCCAATTGTTTTTTTTTTTTAATGTGTGGAAAGAAGGTGTGTAAAGAGGCGTTGGGGGCCCAAAAACGCCAAAACTGTAATTAGGTGATAGATGGACAGCCTCTTAAAATTGTTAACCAAGATAAAAATAAAGGAAATTGTATTATTGGGGACGCATTTAACTTTTCCTTTGGCATATTTCTTAATTTTTCTTACATAAATATTTGCTTTCCTTATAAGCGTTGTCTACTGTGGATTCTCTTTTAAACTTCTTCTAAATCGTCAACAGTATGTGATTTTTTATTAACCCTTTCGTTACCAATGTGCATAAAATTACCTTTTCTACATTCTTCGGTTGTAATAGTAATAGTACATTAATATTATTTGTCAAGCAATAACATCACTAGAAGAAAGTAAACATAGCATGGCTTAAATGTTAAAAAAATGTATATTTGTTAAATTAAAATTTTAATTCTTTAATTTCAATTTGTAATTAAAAAAATAAAAAAAAAATTAAAAATTAAAAATAAAGAGTTCTAATCTAAATATAAACAAAAACAATGAAGAGTCTTAATTTTAGATTATTTTTGAAAAACACTTTGTTTTTATTTTTGTCCTTCAATATAATGTATCGCCCTTAACTGCAAATTAAAAGATGTGGCAAAATAAAATGTAAGCGATCGGTATTTAAAAAAAAATTAAAATTAATATAATTAATTCAGTGGAAGCTTATCTGGTGGACATTATGATGTCTACAAGCCTATTGAAACCTTTAATGATAGAAGCTCTCCCACTCAAAATATATTAGAAGTTCCTTCTATGAAAAAAAAGAACATTCAAAGAAGAGGTGAACTTACTGATTTTTCTCGAAAAAAACAGAAAAAGATTGAAAATAAGAACTATCATGTTAGGCATCGTGAGGAAATTCAAACTGCAAAAAAAACACAACAAAAGAATACAAAGAGTGCACATTCGTGGAAAGTAAAACATAATTCCGCTTTTTTATACGATTTAAATCTGGCATACAATTCTGATAAATCAGTTGATATTGGAATAATGAATAAGAGATGCTCATTTTGTGGCGCCTTAAAATGGAAGGAAGAGTCAAAAGGTATGTGTTGCAAAGAGGGAAAAGTCCAGCTTCCATCTCTTAAAACATTACCAGATCCTCTTTTAAGTCTTTTAAATGGTGATCACCCAGACCATACACATTTTATGGGGCTTACCAGAAAATATAATAATTGTTTTCAAATGACTTCATTTGGTGCGACAAAAGTTATTAATGAAGGTTATATGCCCACATTTAAAGTACAGGGGCAAGTTTACCACTTAGTTGGTAGCGTTTTGCCAGCTTCTAAAGAAGAAGCTCAGTTTCTCCAAATTTATTTTATTGGTGAGGACAATGTAGAAGCCGATTTCAGGTGTAAAAACAGTCCTGGAGTTAAAAATGCGTTAGTTAAATCACTACAGTTGATGCTGCATGAAAGTAATCCATATGTTAAGGATTTTAAAACTGCTCTTAAAAGAGTTCCGAAGAATTGTAGCCAATTTAAAATGGTTATTCACGCCAATAAAAAGCCTGTTAGGGCTCATAGAGGTCGTTATAACGCACCCCAAGCAAATGAGGTCGCTTTGGTATTAGTTGACCAACAATTTGAAAAAAGGGACATTATTATTGAGGGTTATAATAATCAGTTAAAAAGAATCAGTGAACTTCACCGATCTTATGACGCCCTACAATATCCATTAATGTTTTGTCATGGAGAAGATGGTTACACTATAGATATACCCAAAATTGACCACGTTTCAAAAAAAAAACGTTAAGAAAACAGTCTCAGCGTTAGATTTTTACAGTTTCCGAATAATGCTTAGAGAAAATGTATGGAATCACCTGCACTATTTTAGAGCTCTCTTTAGTCAATTTTTGGTTGATATGTATGCTAAAATAGAAACAGAAAGGCTTAATTTTATTCGGCTAAATCAAAAAAGCTGAGAGCAGAAAGCTACATACATCTTCAAGATGCTATAGGTAGGAATGATGTAGATTTAGCACAGTTTGGACAGATGGTAATTTTACCTTCATCCTTTACTGGCTCGCCACGGTACATGCACGAAAAAACTCAAGATGCCATGACATATGTTCGTTATTATGGTCGTCCTGATCTTTTTATTACATTTACCTGTAATCCTAAATGGAAAGAAATTAAAAGTGCACTATTTTTAGGGCAGAAGCCTCACGATCGGCATGATATCATTGCTCGAGTCTTTCATTTAAAGGTCAAAGCTATAATGTCTTTAATTAATAGTCATAGTTTGTTTGGGGAAGTGCAATGCTTTATGTATACGATAGAGTGGCAGAAACGTGGTCTCCCACATGCACATATACTGATTTGGTTAAAGTCTAAGATCACGCCTCAACAAATTGATTCAATTATATGTGCAGAAATTCCAGATTCTGAAAAGGATCCTCTCCTATATGAGATTGTTAAGGCTAAACGCTTAAACCTAAAATCGCCCTGTATGAACGAGGGTAATTGTTCCAAAAAGTTTCCGCGATCGTTGCTTAATGAAACTGTTACTGGAAAAGATGGTTACCCTAAATATAGGCGAAGAGCACCTGAAGATGGTGGCTTCACCATGGAAATTAATGGAAACATAATTGACAATAGGTGGGTAATGCCCTATAATTGTGTTCTCCTGCGGACCTTTGAGGCTCATATTAATGTAGAGCTCTGTAGTTCAATTAAATCCATTAAATACGTTTGCAAATACATCAATAAGGGCAGTGATCAAGCTACATTTACTGTGGAAAGCCCTACTAATGAGGTTCAACTATATCAAAGCGGTCGATATATCAGTAGTTCTGAAGCAGTGTGGAGAATTCTTGCATTCCCCATACATGAAAGGTATCCGGCAATTGTACATTTGGCCGTGCATTTGGAAAATGGTCAACGGATATATTTTGATCCTAATAATCAAAATCAATTAGTTAACCAGTTAACCAACGCTTCAATAACGACACTGACTGGGTTTTTCGAACTTTGTAAAACGGATTCATTTGCAAGGACCCTTCTTTATGTTGAAGTACCTTCCTATTTCACGTGGAACAATAAAAAGTTCCAAAGGAGAAAGAGAGGTAATATTGTACCTGGTTTTCCTGGAATTAGAATGGATGATGTTTTAGGTCGAGTGTATACCATACACCCTAAAAATAGTGAATGCTATTACCTAAGACTACTTCTTCATGAAGTGCGGGGACCAACCTCATTCTTATTTCTTAAAACAGTTAATAACATTACGTATGCTACATTTCAATTGGCATGTAAGGCTTTGGGCTTACTAGAAGATGACACACACTGGGAATATACCCTAAAGGAAGCAGCTTTATGTAAATCGCCAATTCAATTACGTGATTTATTTGCGGTGATGTTAGTAAATTGTGAAATGGCTGATGCCGCACATCTTTGGGAAATGTATAAAGAAAGCTTTTCAGAAGACATTTTGTACGAGTTTTCTCTAATAGTGGCAGAAGTCAATCAAGATCTACTGGATAGAGTGTTTAATAAATGTCTTATTTTAATCGAAGATATAACACTGTCCATTGGAGGTACGTGTCTATTAGACTATGGTTTGCCCGAACCGATTAGAGTTAGTAGACCACTTCAAAATAGGGAATATTTAAACGAAATAAATTACAATATTAATGAATTCGAATTAAGTAAAGACGAAAATTCCCTTAACGATGAGCAAAGAATGGCATTTCAAAAAATATTACAAAGTGTTCAAAATGAAAACGGTGAAATATTTTTTTTGGATGCCCCCGGTGGCACAGGCAAGACATTTTTATTGAATTTGTTGTTAGCAAAATTACGACATAATAATAATGTAGCATTGGCTCTTGCTTCTTCAGGTATAGCTGCTACGCTGTTAAATGGGGGACGCACAGCCCACTCTGTGTTTAAACTCCCATTGGATTTAATAAATGTAGAAACACCATGTTGCTCAATATCTAAACGGTGTAATATGGCATTGGTTTTTCAAGAATGTAGACTTATTGTTTGGGATGAATGCACAATGGCTCATAAGAGTGCTTTTGAAGCGTTGGATAGAATGTTGAAAGATATTCGTGGTAATGATTTTCTAATGGGAGGTATGACGGTTTTATTATCTGGAGATTTTCGTCAAACGCTTCCTGTAGTTCCTCGAGGAACAAGGGCAGATGAAATACAAGCCTGCTTAAAATCATCATTTCTTTGGCCTACTATTCAAAAATTGTGCCTAACAAAAAACATGCGTGTGCATTTAAAAGGCGATACAACTGCTGGAATTTTTGCACATACATTATTGAGAATTGGAGACGGTCTTTTTCCAACTGTCGAAGGAAAAATAATTATTCCTTCAGGATTAGGAACTGTTGTAACTTCCCTTGAGGAGCTCACATCAAATATATTTCCGGAAATTTCAAAAATCTCAACCAAATCATTAGACTGGTTTTCGGAGAGAGCAATATTAACTGCTAGAAATGATAGAGCTGTGGAAATAAATAACATACTGTTAAAATCATTTGATGGTATTGAAGTTACGTATAAGTCTATTGATTCAGTCACTGAAGTTGATGAAGCAGTTCATTTTCCGGTTGAATTTCTCAACCAACAAAATCCACCTGGACTTCCCTTACACATTCTAAAGCTTAAGATTGGTGCACCAATTATGCTGTTGAGAAATTTAAGACCTCCAAAACTATGTAACGGTACAAGATTGCAAGTAAAAGCTCTTCATAACAATTTAATCGAAGCTGTGGTTTTTACTGGCTGTGCCAAAGGAGAAATTGTTTTTATACCACGAATACCCCTAATACCATCAAATCTACCGTTTCAGTTTAAAAGACTTCAGTTCCCTGTAAAAGTTTGCTTTGCAATACCGATAAATAAATCGCAAGGTCAGACCTTAAAACTAGCTGGACTAGATTTAAGGGACGATTGCTTCTCTCATGGTCAGTTTTATGTGGCCTGTTCAAGAGTTAGCTCCTCTGAGTCTTTAATTATTTTAGCGCCAGAAGGAAAATCAAAAAATATCGTTTATAGAGAAGTCTTGCAAAAATGTTAAACATTTCTAATTAAAATGCACTGTGGAATAGGCCTCATGGGGAAACCACAAAAAGAAACGCGCCAAAACCTCCACCTCTATGGTGGTGTGGAAATGTGGAATGGTTTTAGTTTAAATAAAGTAGCAAATAAAAAAGTTAATCAAAAGTATAGTTTTAAGCGATATAGTTAGGAAATTGCTAATCTTAATTTCCGCAGGCGAAGCTGCGGGCTACCTTGCTAGTCTATATATATAAAACTGTTCATTGAAAACTAAGAATCAACGCACAGCCTAAAATAATTAAATGACCCTAGTAAAATTTTTTACCATTCAATTCTTATAACACTAAACTGATTTGCTAAGATTTATTTTGGCCACAGACATGCTCCCATTTTCTTCCAGTGGCAAAAAACCCCCAATTTCTATAAAAAAATATCTGGACGCTAAACGCGTTTATCAATCGATGCGATTTTTGGCCAAAATTAAGTCCTCTACATAATAAAGATTCTATTTAATTTAATATTGGATATTTTAATGTCTATTTTTTTTTATTTATTTTTGAAAATCTAAGAATCTTCCTCATTTTTTCCTAACGGCAAAAAAAAGCTGATCTAAGTCAATTAGCAATATGAAAATTTATGGAGGGAATTCTGAAACTTTAAGGATTCATATGGTGGTTTTACTGAAGCTCTAGGTCAATTCTAAAAAAGTTACATTAGCCTAAATTATACACAACCATTGAACACCGAATGCATTCTCTCGCACTGTCTCTCTCTCTCTCTCGCTCTCTGACTCTGTGTACTATAATAATTGAGCGGCGGCTGATTTTGATTTCTTTTTAAAACTTAAAATTAAAAACTTAAAACTGAATTAAACTTAATGTTGAAAATATTAGTATATGCACCACTGTATATCTTGTCCTTCTTTGAATTTCTTGCACGAAAGTAACGGTGCGTTCTTTTGTGTCTCTCCTTTAAGTTATTGTTCTGCCTGCGTGCAGCATTTTTCGTTCTTAGTCTCTAATAAATCGTCAAACCGAATAGGTTATGGGCCCAGCAAGCTAAACAAACTGCGTGTAATAATCGAAGAGATTAGATATTTAGAGATTCGGTGGTGGTTCAATAAAATGAACAATATGAGTTCACAATACTCAATAGAAAAACTGGATAATGAAAATTATAGTTCATGGGCAGTACAGATGAAAAGTTTGCTAATACACTCGGAACTTTGGTCAATTGTGTGCGGTCGTAAAAATAAAAACGAAAGTGGAACTGTAGAACAACAGATAAACTTTGATGTAAAAGATGAAAAGGCCCTCGCGAGTATTTTCTTGGGTATTAAGTCATCGCAGATTAACTATATTAAACACTGCAAATCATCAATGGAAGCTTGGAAAAAGCTGGCTAGTGTTCGCATGCCTTCTGGACCGGCCCGTAGAATACAGTTATTCAAACAGTTGCTGTACATGAAGATGTCAGAGTTAGACAGTATCACAGTGCATTTGAGTAATTTTAGTGACGTGATTGAAAAACTACAATAAATTGATCAAATAGTGCCAGATGAAATGCTTGTAATAATTCTGTTGTCAAGTCTATGTGATTTGTACGAAAATTTCGTAGTCGCTATTGAAACGCGTGATTCCTTGCCTTCCTTGAGTTCTCTGAAAATAAAATTACTGGAAGAGGGAGAACGACGAAAAGTGAGTGACAAAACGGCCGATGTAACGGAACAGAAGAGGTACGCGTCGCGCGCCGAAAAGGGAAGAGACAAGTATAAGAAAGACATGAGAAATGTGGAATGCTGGAACTGCGGTCGCCATGGACATGTTTCGCAAAGTGCAACTCAAAAGAGAAACCCGTAAGATCGGAAAAAGACAGCAATAAAGAAAAGAAACGCGAAGAGAACAAAAAGTCTTACACTGTTTTCGCTGCAGCAGCAGATCAAGTAGGACTAACGGAAAATATTTGGTGCGTGGACAGTGGGGCAACAGCCCATTTATGTGCAAACAAATCATTATTTGTTTCAATCCGTGAGCATAAAGAAAAAATAATGCTAGTTGGAGAAAATTACATTGAAGCTGAAGGCATTGGAACAGTGAAACTATATTGGCAAGAAAACATTATCGAATTGGTTGATGTGTTGTTCGTAAGAAATCTTCAGTGTAACTTTATTTCCGTGTCAAAAGCAACGAACAAAGGGTTCGAAATATGTTTTTCGAAAAGAATTGCATGCATCAAAAATAGGAACGGTGAAACGGTGCTGAAAGCAAACAAAAAGAATGACTTGTTTATTGTCGAAAATGAAAACAAAATGGCATTTGCTGCAAACGGGAAAATAAACCAAGTAATAACGTGGCATAACAGATTCGGACATTTGAATTTCCAAAGTTTAAAAGCCATGATTAGAAAAAATGTAGTGTATGGTCTTGATGGTGTTACTGATAACATAAATGACTTTGTTTGCAAGACGTGTGCGAAAAGCAAGATTTGCGTAAAACAATTCCCAAAAATGTCAGAAAATCGTTCGACTAAAGTGTTGGGTCTGATTCATACGGACGCATGCGGTCCTATGAGTACCGTTTCTAAAGGAGGAGCGCGATATTTTGCTACATTTATCGACGCGTTACGTATCGGTGTATTTGCTGAAAACAAAAGATCACGTTTTCGACAAATTCAAAGAATTTAAATTGTTGGCTGAGAAGCAAACTGGACAGCAGATTAAAGCCATACGGAGCGATAATGGTAGAGAGTACATCAACAATGCGTTTGAAAATTTTTTGATAAGTCATGGGATTAAGAGGTAGCTTACCGTTCCCCATACTCCGCAGCAAAATGGCGATGCTGAGCGTGCCAATAGGACGCTAGTTGAAATGGCAAGAAGTATGATGGTTCATTCCAGTGCTGGTGAATCACTATGGGGGGAAGCGATAATGACAGCGATGTACTTGAGAAACAGATCTGAAACGTCTACATTACCAGATATGACTCCGTACGAAGCATGGTTTGGGAAAAAACCCGGAGTGTCCCACCTCAAAGTTTTTGGTACAAAGGCCATAGTTCTAGACAAGACAAGGAAAAGAAAATTTTCTCAGAAAGGGATAGAGCATATCTTGGTTGGTTACTCAGAAACTGCCAAAGCATATAGGCTCTTCAATCCTGATACGCAAACTATCAAGGAAGCCCGGGATGTTGTGTTCCTTGAGCACGATGTGATTAAAAACGAGGATATTTCGTCCGTGGATTTGACTGAGAACTCAAACATATTGAATGTGCAGACAGAAGGTGAGCAAGATGAAAATAACGAAGATCCAGAAAGGGATGAACGGATGGAACATGCAGAAGAATGGAAGGCAGCGATGCAGAAGGAGTATTCTCAACTACAGTCCAGCAAGACATGGAGTCTTGTTGATCTTCCTGATGGCGAAAAGACTATTGGTAGCAAATGGGTCTTTGCCATCAAGGGTGACCAGTATGGCAACGTGGAACGATTCAAGGCTCGCTTAGTCGCAAAAGGTTGTGGACAGAAATACGGAGTGAATTACCCAGAAACATTTTCCCCCGTGGCACGGTATTCTTCCATCCGATTGGTGATTGCACTGGCTGTTGAAAATAAAATGTTTATGCACCAAATGGACGTCTCAGCTGCGTATCTCAACAGTGACCTACAAGATGTAATATACATGCGGCAGCCTGAGGGATTCGTAGACATAGCGTATCCAAAACGGGTGCTGAGGTTGCACAAGTCGTTGTACGGTCTGAAGCAGAGTGGACGGGAATGGAACCAGAAATTGGATAGTACTCTTCAGCATATTGGTTTTGTCCAGTGACCTAGTGAGCCATGCATTTACACCAAGAAAATTGGCGAAAATCTGTTGTATATGTTGATGATCTAATTATTGTTTGTTCCAGAAAAGAAGACCTTGTCAACATTAAACTTCAAATCACACAGGAATTTGATGTAGTAGATGGCGGAGAGCTGAACCATTTCCTGGGCATGGAAATCGAACGGAATGGAGAGACGGGCAGCGTGACGATTGGTCATAAGCAGTATATCGACGGGCTGTTACGAGAATATGGCATGGAAGACTGTAAGCCGAACGCCACACCTTTGGAGGTTGGTTATCAGAGCAGATGTACTGTGGATGACTGCCCAAAAGCTAACCAAAAGCAGTATCAATTACTTATTGGATCATTGCTGTACTTAGCCATGACCACAAGACCTGACATTGTACATTCCGTGGCAAAGTTGGCACAGAGGTGCAGTGACCCCCATAAGGAACATGAGGTGGCTGCTAAGAGAGTCCTTCGCTACCTAAAAGGAACTTCGGGCTTGCAGTTGCATTATGCTCGATCTGGTATTCCTGTTCACATGTCGATGCAGATTGGGCAGGAGACAGCATAGACCGCAAATCATTCAGCGGTTGGGCGTTCTTCATAGCTTGAGCAGCGTTTTCGTATAAGTTCGCTAGGGTTAAACTGAAAATGAACCACATCTCATTAGTATGAACAGCTAAAACTGAATGAATTGAATTAAGTACCAAGTTTTTTCTGTTATATTAGATATACCGCGGTGAGAAGGAGTGTTGAAAATATTAGTATATGCACCACTGTATATCTTGTTCTTCTTTGAATTTCTTGCACGAAAGTAACGGTGCGTTATTTTGTGTCTCTCCTTTAAGTTATTGTTCTGCCTGCGTGCAGCATTTTTCGTTCTTAGTCTCTAATAAATCGTCAAACCGAATACTTAACAATAAATTAACAATAAATCAAAATTAAATTATACCAGCAACACACACGAATAAACCCCGTCAAAGCGTTCAAGCCGCTGGGCTTTAGAAAAAGGGCAGGGGGGCAGTCATCTATATATATAAAACTGTTCATTGAAAACTAAGAATCAACGCACAGCCTAAAATAATTAAATGACCCTAGTAAAATTTTTTACCATTTAATTCTTATAACACTAAACTGATTTGCTAAGATTTATTTTGGCCACAAACATGCTCCCATTTTCTTCCAGTGGCAAAAAACCCCCAATTTCTATAAAAAAAAATATCTGGACGCTAAACGCGTTTATCAATCGATGCGATTTTTGGCCAAAATTTAGTCCTCTACATAATAAAGATTTTATTTAATTTAATATTGGATATTTTTATCGATTTTTGAAAATCTAAGAATCTTCCTCATTTTTTCCTAACGGCAAAAAAACACTGATCTAAGTCAATAAGCAATATGAAAATTTATCGAGGGAATCCTGATACTTTAAGGATTCATATGGTGGTTTTACTGAAGCTCTAGGTCAATTCTAAAAAAAGTTACATTAACTTAAAGTAGGAATAATAACTCCAACAAATTATACACAAGCATTGCACACCGAATGCATTCTCTCGCACTGTCTCTCTCTCTCTCTGACTCTGTGTACTACAATAATTGAGCGGCGGCTGATTTTGATTTCTTTTTATACCCTTGCAGAGGGTATTATAATTTTGGTCAAAAGTGTGCAACGCAGTGAAGGAGACATCTCCGACCCCATAAAGTATATATATTCTTGATCAGGATCACCTCCTGAGTTGATATAGCCATGTCCGTCCGTCCGTCTGTCCGTCTGTCTGTCCGTCTGTCCGTCTGTCTGTTTCTACGCAAACTAGTCTCTCAGTTTTAAAGATATCGAATTGAAACTTTGCACACACCCTTCTTTCCTTTGCACGCAGTATATATGTCGGAACGGCCGGGATCGGCCGACTATATCCTATAGCTGCCATATAACTGAACAATTGGAAATGCCATAACTTTGGTGTTTTTAAAGTTAGGAAGTTGGGATTTTTTATGAGTATTAAGAATGCATCATATGAATAATTTTGGAGAATATAATTTACAGAATATTCTGCAAGGGTATATCAACTTCGGCTCCGCCCGAAGTTAGATTTCCTTTCTTGTTAAAACTTAAAACTAAATTAAACTTAACAATAAATTAACAATAAATTAAAATTAAATTATACCAGCAACACACACGAATAAACCCCGTCAAAGCGTTCAAGCCGCTGGGCTTTGGGAAAAGGGCAGGGGGGCAGTCATCATCATCATCTATATATATAAAACTGTTCATTGAAAACTAAGAATCAACGCAAAGCCTAAACTAATTAAATTACCCTATTAAAATTTTGTACCATTCAATTCTTATAACACTAAACTGATTTGCTAAGATTTATTTTGGCCACAAACATGCACCCATTCTCTTCCAGTGGCAAAAAACCCCCAATTTCTATAAAAAAAATATGGACGCTAAACGCGTTTATCAATCGATGCGATTTTTGGCCAAAATTTAGTCCTCTACATAATAAAGATTCTATTTAATTTCATATTGGATATTTTAATGTTTATTTTTTTTTATCGATTTTTGAAAATCTAAGAATCTTCCTCATTTTTTCCTGACGGCAAAAAAACGCTGATCTAAGTCAAGTAGCAATATGGAACTTTATCGAGGGAATCCTGATACTTTAAGGATTCATATGGTGGTTTTACTAATGCTCTAGGTCAATTCTAAAAAAAGTTACATTAGCCTAAAGTAGGAATATAATTCCAACAAATTATACACAACCATTGAACACCGAATGTATTCTCTCGCACTGTCTCTCTCTCTCTCTCTCTCTCTGACTCTGTGTACTTTAATAATTGAGCGGCGGCTGACTTTGATTTCTTTTTAAAACTTAAAATTAGAAACTTAAAACTAAATTAAACTTAACAATAAATTAACAATAAATTAAAATT
Organism: Drosophila prolongata; assembly: GCA_036346975.1. Lineage (NCBI taxonomy): Eukaryota > Metazoa > Arthropoda > Insecta > Diptera > Drosophilidae > Drosophila > Drosophila prolongata. The sequence goes on along the minus strand of JAYMZC010000199.1, from coordinate 61,850 downwards.
AAATTATACCAGCAACACACACGAATAAACCCCGTCAAAGCTTTCAAGCCGCTGGGCTTTGGGAAAAGGGCAGGGGGGCAGTCATCATCATCATCTATATATATAAAACTGTTCATTGAAAACTAAGAATCAACGCACAGCCTAAACTAATTAAATGACCCTATTAACATTTTTTACCATTCAATTCTTATAACATTAAACTGATTTGCTAAGATTTATTTTGGCCACAAACATGCCCCCATTTTCTTCCAGTGGCAAAAAAAACCCCAATTTCTATAAATAAATCTGGTCGCTAAACGCGTTAATCAATCGATGCTATTTTTGGCGAAAATTTAGTCCTCTACATAATGAAGATTCTATTTAATTTAATATTGGATATCTTAATGTTTACTATTTTTGATCAATTTTTGAAAATCTAAGAATCTTCCTCATTTTTTCCTAACGGCAAAAAAACACTGATCTAAGTCAATTAGCAATATGAAAATTTATCGAGGGAATCCTGATACTTTAAGGATTCATATGGTGGTCTTACTGAAGCTCTAGTTCAATTCTAAAAAAGTTACATTAGCCTAAAGTAGGAATAATAATTCCAACAAATTATACACAAGCATTGAACACCAAATGCATTCTCTCGCACTGGCTCTCTCTCCCTCTCTCTGACTCTGTGTAGTATTATAAGTGTGCGGCGGCTGATCTTGATTTCTTTTTAAAACTTAAAATTAAAAACTTAAAACTAAATTAAACTTAACAATAAATTAACAATAAATTAAAATTAAATTATACCAGCAACACACACGAATAAACCCCGCAAAGCGTTTAAGCCGCTGGGCTTTGGAAAAAGGGCAGGGTGGCAGTCATCTATATATATAAAACTGTTCATTGAAAACTAAGAATCAACGCACAGCCTAAACTAATTAAATGACCCTATTAACATTTTTTACCATTCAATTCTTATAACACTAAACTGATTTGCTAAGATTTATTTTGGCCACAAACATGCCCCCATTTTCTTCCAGTGGCAATAAAAAAACCACAATTTCTATAAATAAATCTGGTCGCTAAACGCGCTAATCAATCGATGCTATTTTTGGCCAAAATTTAGTCCTCTACATAATGAAGATTCTATTTAATTTAATATTGGATATCTTAATGTTTACTATTTTTGATCAATTTTTGAAAATCTAAGAATCTTCCTCATTTTTTCCTAACGGCAAAAAAACACTGATCTAAGTCAATTAGCAATATGAAAATTTATCGAGGGAATCCTGATACTTTAAGGATTCATATGGTGGTCTTACTGAAGCTCTAGTTCAATTCTAAAAAAGTTACATTAGCCTAAAGTAGGAATAATAATTCCAACAAATTATACACAAGCATTGAACACCGAATGCATTCTCTCGCACTGGCTCTCTCTCTCTCTCTCTCTGACTCTGTGTAGTATTATAAGTGTGTGGCGGCTGATCTTGATTTCTTTTTAAAACTTAAAATTAAAAACTTAAAACTAAATTAAACTTAACAATAAATTAACAATAAATTAAAATTAAATTATACCAGCAACACACACGAATAAGCCCCGCAAAGCATTTAAGCCGCTGGGCTTTAGAAAAAGGGCAGGGTGGCAGTCATCTATATATATAAAACTGTTCATTGAAAACTAAGAATCAACGCACAGCCTAAACTAATTAAATGACCCTATTAAAATTGTTTACCATTCAATTCTTATAACACTAAACTGATTTGCTAAGATTTATTTAGGCCACAAACATGCCCCCATTTTCTTCCAGTGGCAAAAAAAACCCCAATTTCTATAAATAAATCTGGACGCTAAACGCGTTAATCAATCGATGCGATTTTTGGCCAAAATTTAGTCCTCTACATAATGAAGATTCTATTTAATTTAATATTGGATATCTTAATGTTTACTATTTTTGATCGATTTTTGAAAATCTAAGAATCTTCTTAATTTTTTTCTAACGGCAAAAAAACAGTGATCGAAGTCAATTAGCAATATGAAAATATATCGAGGGAATCCTGATACTTTAAGGATTCATATGGTGGCCTTACTGAAGCTCTAGTTCAATTCTAAAAAAAAGTTACATTAGCCTAAAGTAGGAATAATAATTCCAACAAATTATACACAAGCATTGAACTTCGAATGCATTCTCTCGCACTGGCTCTCTCTCTCTCTCTGTCTCTGTGTAGTATAATAAGTGTGCGGCGGCTGATCTTGATTTCTTTTTAAAACTTAAAATTAAAAACTTAAAACTATATTAAACTTAACAATAAATTAACAATAAATTAAAATTAAATTATACCAGCAACACACACGAATAAACCCCGTCAAAGCATTTCAAGCCGCTGAGCTTTGGAAAAAGGGCAGGGGGGCAGTCATCTATATATATAAAACTTTTCATTGAAAACTAAGAATCAACGCACAGCCTAAACTAATTAAATGACCCTATTCAAATTTTTTACCCATTCAATTCTTATAACACTAAACTAATTTGCTAAGATTTATTTAGGTCACAAACATGCCCCCATTTTCTTCCAGTGGCAAAAAAACCCTCAATTTCTATAAAATAAATCTGGACACTAAACGCGTTAATCAATCGATGCTATTTTTGGCCAAAATTTAGTCCTCTACATAATGAAGATTCTATTTAATTTAATATTCGGATATCTTAATGTTTACTATTTTTGATCGATTTTTGAAAATCTAAGAATCTTCCTAATTTTTTTCTAACGGCAAAAAAACACTGATCGAATTCAATTAGCACTATGAAAATTATCGAGGGAATCCTGATACTTTAAGGATTCATATGGTGGCCTTTACTGAAGCTCTAGTTCAATTCTAAAAAAAGTTACATTAGCCTAAAGTAGGAATAATAATTCCAACAAATTATACACAATGCATTGAACCTCGAATGCATTCTCTCGCACTGGCTCTCTCTCTCTGACTCTGTGTAGTATAATAAGTGTGCGGCGGCTGATCTTGATTTCTTTTTAAAACTTAAAATTAAAACTTAAAACTAATTAAACTTAACAATAAATTAACAATAAATTAAAATTAAATTATACCAGCAACACACACGAATAAACCTCGTCAAAGCGTTCAAGCCGCTGGGCTTTGGAAAAAGGGCAGGGGGGCAGTCATCTATATATATAAAACTGTTCATTGAAAACTAAATGAATGACCCCCAATTTCAATGCATTCTCTCGCACTGTCTCTCTCTCTCTCTGACTCTGGAAAATTAGAGAGTTTTCTAATTATTAATAGCCGAAAAAAACTTGGCGGTGGCTAAAATTATTAATAGCGAGAAAACGAAAACGAAAAGAAAAGGTGTCGACGGCTCAAATCAATTTCAACGAATGCTTATATATTTTTCGACAAAGTACTTAGAGCCTAGCTTAACGAAGGTTGGCGAAGACGGGGCAACTTCGCCGAGAGCGAGAGAAAACTTTATTGTGCTCCCGCCTTCGCCCTAAACTAACTTACACTAAACTTCAAGTTTTTATTTTTAACAAATTCAATATGATTCAAGTTTGAGCGAACACCGGCCCCGTTGAACACCCATCGGGCTTCAACACAATGGAAGCGGCGCCAACTTATGAATGGCCCGCCGGAAAAGGCCTCCTCCACTAGTCCGCACGTCGACGACCCTGACCATGCCGTCCTCCCCTGCGTGCCTGGCGACTATTCTGCCGAGGAGCCATTGTTGGAACGCCAGGTTGTCCTTGGCCACGAGGACGAGATCTCCCTCGCTGATGTTGGGCTGCTGCTGGTGCCACTTGCCCCGTATTTGGAGGCCCAGGAGATAGTCCCGGGATCAATATTGGATATCTTATTGTTTACTATTTTTGATCTATTTTTGAAAATCTAAGAATCTTCCTAATTTTTTTCTAACGGCAAAAAAACACTGATCTAAGTCAATTAGCAATATGAAAATTATCGAGGGAATCCTGATACTTTAAGGATTTATATGGTGGTCTTACTTAGGCTCTAGTTCAATTCTAAAAAAAGTTACATTAGCCTAAAGTAGGAATAATAATTCCAACAAATTATACAAACGCATTGAACACCGAATGCATTCTCTCGCACTGGCTCTCTCTCTCTCTCTGACTCTGTGTAGTATAATAAGTGTGCGGCGGCTGATCTTGATTTCTTTTTAAAACTTAAAATTAAAAACTTAAAACTAAATTAAACTTAACAATAAATTAAAATTAAATTTTACCAGCAACACACACGATAAACCCCGTCAAAGCGTTCAAGCTGCTGGGCTTTGGAAAAAGGGCAGGGGGGCAGTCATCTATCTATATATATAAAATTGTTCATTGAAAACTAAGAATCAACGCACAGCCTAAACTAATTAAATGACCCTATTAAAATTTTTTACCATTCAATTCTTATAACACTAAACTGATTTGCTAAGATTTTCTTTTGGCCACAAACATGCCCCCATTTTCTTCCAGTGGCAAAAAACCCAAAATTTCTATAAATAAATCTGGACGCTAAACGCGTTAATCAATCGATGTGATTTTTGGCCAAAATTTAGTCCTCTACATAATGAAGATTCTATTTAATTTAATATTGGATATCTTAATGTTTACTATTTTTGACCAATTTTTTAAAAATCTAAGAATCTTCCTAATTTTTTTCTAACGGCAAAAAAACAGTGATCTTAGTCAATTAGCAATATGAAAATTTATCGAGGGAATCCTGATACTTTTAGGATTCATATGGTGGTCTTACTGAAGCTCTAGTTCAATTCTAAAAAAAGTTACATTAGCCTAAAGTAGGAATAATAATTCCAACAAATTATACACAAGCATTGAACACCGAATGCATTCTCTCGCACTGGCTCTCTCTCTCTCTCTCTCTCTGACTCTGTGTAGTATAATAAGTGTGCGGCGGCTGATCTTGATTTCTTTTTAAAACTTAAAATTAAAAACTTAAAACTAAATTAAACTTAACAATAAATTAACAATAAATTAAAATTAAATTATACCAGCAACACACACGAATAAACCCCGTCAAAGCGTTCAAGCCGCTGGGCTTTGAGAAAAGGGCAGGGGGGCAGTCATCTATCTATATATATAAAATTGTTCATTGAAAACTAAGAATCAACGCACAGCCTAAACTAATTAAATGACCCTATTAACATTTTTTACTATTCAATTCTTATAACACTAAACTGATTTGCTAAGATTTATTTTGGTCACAAAAATGCCCCCATTTTCTTCCAGTGGCAAAAAAACTCCAATTTCTCTAAATAAATCTGGACGCTAAACGCGTTAATCAATCGATGCTATTTTTGGCCAAAATTTAGTCCTCTACATAATGAAGAATCTATTTAATTTAATATTGGATATCTTAATGTTTACTATTTTTGATCGATTTTTGAAAATCTAAGAATCTTCTTAATTTTTTTCTAACGGCAAAAAAACACTGATCTAAGTCAATTAGCAATATGAAAATATATCGAGGGAATCCTGATACTTTAAGGATTCATATGGTGGCCTTACTGAAGCTCTAGTTCAATTCTAAAAAAAAGTTACATTAGCCTAAAGTAGGAATAATAATTCCAACAAATTATACACAAGCATTGAACACCGAATGCATTCTCTCGCACTGGCTCTCTCTCTCTCTCTCTCTGACTCTGTGTAGTATAATAAGTGTGCGGCGGCTGATCTTGATTTCTTTTTAAAACTTAAAATTAAAAACTTAAAACTATATTAAACTTAACAATAAATTAACAATAAATTTAAATTAAATAATACCAGCAACACACACGACTAAACCCCGTCAAAGCGTTCAAGCCGCTGAGCTTTGGAAAAAGGGCAGGGGGGCAGTCATCTATATATATAAAACTTTTCATTGAAAACTCAGAATCAACGCACAGCCTTAACTAATTAAATGACCCTATTCAAAATTTTTACCAATCAATTCTTATAGCACTAAACTGATTTGCTAAGATTTATTTTAGTCAGAAACATGCCCCCATTTTCTTCCAGTGGCAAAAAACCCTCAATTTCTATAAAAAAAATCTGGACGCTAAACGCGTTAATCAATCGATGCTATTTTTGGCCAAAATTTAGTCCTCTACATAATAAAGATTCTATTTAATTTAATATTCGATATTTTAATGTTTACTATTTTTTATGGATTTTTGAAAATCTAAGAATCTTCCTCATTTTTTGCTAACGGCAAAAAAACACTGATCTAAGTCAATTAGCACTATGAAAATTTATTGAGGGCATCCTGATACTTTAAGGATTCATATGGTGGTTTTACTGAAGCTCTAGGTCAATTCTAAAAAAAAGTCACATTAGCCTAAAGTAGGAATAATAATTCCAAGAAATTATACACAAGCATTGAACACCGAATGCATTCTCTCGCACTGTCTCTCTCTCTGACTCTGTGTAGTATAATAAGTGTGCGGCGGCTGATCTTGATTTCTTTTTAAAATTTAAAATTAAAACTTAAAACTAAATTAAACTTAACAATAAATTAACAATAAATTAAAATTAAATTATACCAGCAACACACACGAATAAACCTCGTCAAAGCGTTCAAGCCGCTGGGCTTTGGAAAAAGGGCAGGGGGCAGTCATCTATATATATAAAACTGTTCATTGAAAACTAAATGAGTGACCCCCAATTTCAATGCATTCTCTCGCACTGTCTCTCTCTCTCTGACTCTGGAAAATTAGAGAGTTTTCTAATTATTAATAGCCGAAAAAAACTTGGCGGTGGCTAAAATTATTAATAGCGAGAAAACGAAAACGAAAAGAAAAGGTGTCGACCGCTCTAATCAATTTCAACGAATGCTTATATATTTTTCGACAAAGTACTTAGAGCCTAGCTTAACGAAGGTTGGCGAAGACGGGGCAACTTCGCCGAGAGCGAGAGAAAACTTTATTGTGCTCCCGCCTTCGCCCTAAACTAACTTACACTAAACTTCAAGTTTTTATTTTTAACAAATTCAATATGATTCAAGTTTGAGCGAACACCGGCCCCGTTGAACACCCATCGGGCTTCAACACAATGGAAGCGGCGCCAACTTATGAATGGCCCGCCGGAAAAGGCCTCCTCCACTAGTCCGCACGTCGACGACCCTGACCATGCCGTCCTCCCCTGCGTGCCTGGCGACTATTCTACCGAGGAGCCATTGTTGGAACGCCAGGTTGTCCTTGGCCACGAGGACGAGATCTCCCTCGCTGATGTTGGGCTGCTGCTGGTGCCACTTGCCCCATATTTGGAGGCCCAGGACATATTCCCGGGACCATCGCCGCCAGAACAATTGCCTGACTGACGAGACAAGCCGCCATCGCCGCAAGCAGTTGAGACCTCCTGGTCCGGGGTCCGGAGTGCTGGTGTGGCGAGTAGCGGCCCTCCTGTCAGTTTGTGCCCGGGTGTCAGCGCCTCTCCGTCGCTTGGGTCGCTGCTGATTGCTCCAATCGGCCGGGAGTTCATCACCGCCTCGATTCCCACGAGGACTGTCCCCAGCTCTTCTGCGCTTAGGAGCGCGCTGCCCACCGCCCGTAGGAGTAGGTTCTTGGCAGTTTTGACACCTGCCTGCCATAGTCCGCTCATGTGCGGAGCCCGCGGTGGTGTAAAGACAAATTCGCATCCGCTTTTTGATGCGAATTCGCGTATCGCGTCGGCTTCGTCCTCTATCCTCTCTTGAAGGGCCCGGAAGTGGCGACTCGCTCGTCCCGTTGGCCAAAATTTAGTCCTCTACATAATGAAGAATCTATTTAATTTAATATTGGATATCTTAATGTTTACTATTTTTGATCGATTTTTGAAAATCTAAGAATCTTCTTAATTTTTTTCTAACGGCAAAAAAACACTGATCTAAGTCAATTAGCAATATGAAAATATATCGAGGGAATCCTGATACTTTAAGGATTCATATGGTGGCCTTACTGAAGCTCTAGTTCAATTCTAAAAAAAAGTTACATTAGCCTAAAGTAGGAATAATAATTCCAACAAATTATACACAAGCATTGAACACCGAATGCATTCTCTCGCACTGGCTCTCTCTCTCTCTCTCTCTGACTCTGTGTAGTATAATAAGTGTGCGGCGGCTGATCTTGATTTCTTTTTAAAACTTAAAATTAAAAACTTAAAACTAAATTAAACTTAACAATAAATTAACAATAAATTAAAATTAAATTATACCAGCAACACACACGAATAAACCCCGTCAAAGCGTTCAAGCCGCTGGGCTTTGGAAAAAGGGCAGGGGGGCAGTCATCTATATATATATAACTGTTCATTGAAAACTAAATGAATGACCCCCAATTTCAATACATTCTCTCGCACTGTCTCTCTCTCTCTGACTTTGGAAAATTAGAGAGTTTTCTAATTATTAATAGCCGAAAAAAACTTGGCGGTGGCTAAAATTATTAATAGCGAGAAAACGAAAACGAAAAGAAAAGGTGTCGACCGCTCTAATCAATTTCAACGAATGCTTATATATTTTTCGACAAAGTACTTAGAGCCTAGCTTAACGAAGGTTGGCGAAGACGGGGCAACTTCGCCGAGAGCGAGAGAAAACTTTATTGTGCTCCCGCCTTCGCCCTAAACTAACTTACACTAAACTTCAAGTTTTTATTTTTAACAAATTCAATATGATTCAAGTTTGAGCGAACACCGGCCCCGTTGAACACCCACCGGCTTCAACACAATGGAAGCGGCGCCAACTTATGAATGGCCCGCCGGAAAAGGCCTCCTCCACTAGTCCGCACGTCGACGACCCTGACCATGCCGTCCTCCCCTGCGTGCCTGGCGACTATTCTGCCGAGGAGCCATTGTTGGAACGCCAGGTTGTCCTTGGCCACGAGGACGAGATCTCCCTCGCTGATGTTGGGCTGCTGCTGGTGCCACTTGCCCCGTATTTGGAGGCCCAGGACATATTCCCGGGACCATCGCCGCCAGAACAATTGCCTGACTGACGAGACAAGCCGCCATCGCCGCAAGCAGTTGAGACCCTCCTGGTCCGGGGTCCGTAGTGCTGGTGTGGCGAGTAGCGGCCCGCCTGTCAGTATGTGCCCGGGTGTCAGCGCCTCTCCGTCGCTTGGGTCGCTGCTGATTGCTCCGAGCGGCCGGGAGTTCATCACCGCCTCGATTCCCACGAGGACTGTCCCCAGCTCTTCTGCGCTTAGGAGCGCGCTGCCCACCGCCCGTAGGAGTAGGTTCTTGGCAGTTTTGACACCTGCCTCCCATAGTCCGCCCATGTGCGGAGCCCGCGGTGGTGTAAAGACAAATTCGCATCCGCTTTTTGGCTTCGTCCTCTATCCTCTCTCGAAGGGCCCGGAAGTGGTGACTCGCTCGTCCCGTTGTCGCAATGGACGACTTGGGGACATCCTCGGCGCCCAACGAACCTTTGAAAAGCCAATAAAAAGGAATCTGTGGTTAAATCTGAAACAACTTCTAGATGAACCGCTTTGGACGCAAAACAAACGAAGGGCGCAATGTAGGACTTATACGGAGGCCTACCACGAATTTTCAATGTCGTATAGACAGAGCCACAAAAATCGACGCCACATATAGCAAATGGGCGGAGAGGACGGAGACATTGGAAACTTGGCATCTTATGCTATAGGAGCATTAGCAAGTCGCCCCCCAACTCGCAACAAAGAAAAGTGACACCAAGTCCCCTTGTCTTCATGGATGAATGGATTCAATCGCTGAAGACTTGGGGCAACTCTGGATCCTTTACGAACTTTTTCTCTTTCTTCATGATACTCGTGCTTCTGTAATATCTCGACAATTTTTAGAAAAGCTTCATTATATTATATTCAGTCGGCGACAAAGTTTTTTCAAATACCATTCTTTTGTCTTTGCATTTTCTTATGAAGCGGAACATATAAACGAATACCCGAAGCAGTTTAAGGTGTGGCGAAAATCCCTCGATGACATCTACCAAATCCAAATTTCTTACAGCAGCGGTCAGTCCGACCGCAGTCTTCCTCGATTCTTGTAGTAGGACTTCTTCATCTAGTTCAAAGTGTGCATTCTGGGGCCAGTTTGCATCTTCCTCTTTAAAAAACGCAGGTCCAGTAAACCATATTGACTGTATAATTTCGTCGACGTCACAACCTCTTGATACAATATCTGCTGGGTTTTGTTTCGTTGGAACATGCCGCCATGTAGCTTCACCTGACCACTCTTGAATCTCCGCAACTCTATTCGATACGAATGTGGATAATGAAGATGGATGAGACCGGATCCAATGAAGCGTAACTTCAGAATCCGACCAATAAACAATCCGTTCGATAGGTACCTTTAATATGGAATTGATTCTGTGGCAGAGATCTGCGAGAAGGTGAGCGGCACATAACTCAAGCCTTGGGAGTGTCTTAGTCTTGAGCGGCTCTACTTTAGACTTTGAAGTCAACAGCGATATTTTATAACCTTATGCAGGTTTGCTACGAATGTAGACGCAAGCTCCATAAGCTCTTAAGGATGCGTCGGCAAAGGCATTTAATTTGACCGGTGACATCGGATCGGTATGCACAAACCGGGGAATAGATATTTCCTCTAATTTAGACAATGTAATTTTTATCATATTCCAAGCTGTTTCCAAATGAATAGGAATCGACTCATCCCAATCTAACTTATTAAGCCAAAGTTCCTGCAATAGGATCTTTCCTCTAATTACAATAGGACTTAATAAGCCGAGGGGGTCAAACAGCTTCGATGTCACCGATAGGATGTTCCGTTTTGTCGCTCGGAGACCCATGACAGCAGTGTCAATTTGGAATTTGAAGGCATCTTCGTTAGGCAACCACGATATTCCTAACGCCTTAGTTGACTCTGAGTCCGAGATGGGTATGGATTTAACTGTGCTCTCAGATGCGGTAACGTCAGGTGAGTTTGAAAACCACTTTGTCAATTCAAAACCTGCAGTTTGAAGAACCTGAGATACTTCAGACTTAATAGTCTTTAACTCCTCTACGGATCCAATAACCTTAGCAGCTCTAGGAAAAGAAACTCTAGAGTTGGATGATAAGGATCTTCCGGTTGTGTAAGTGGTGACGTTCTTGATAGGCAAACGCCTTCTGAATTTGAAACAAAACACAAGTCCAGTAAACGTCCTAAGGAGTTCTTAACATGGTTCACTTGGGATAGCGCAATGTCAAGCAAGCCGTCAATAAAGTCATGCTGCGCTAAAGGAAGTAAAATGTTAGAGTTTTCGTCAGGGGACCATGTCGCACTAGGTATATTAAAATCACCCAATACTATTAGCTGATCTCGATCTGACAGTTTTTTGGAAATAGACTGAATAACGGAAAGGTGATTTGCGTAAATAGGGAACTCAGATGATGGTGGGATATATGAACAAGTAATATATACAAAACTACCGGGAAACGATAATTTTATACCTAGGAATTCGATGTCATAAAATTCTTCGAAAGTTAGTAATTCAGACGAAAAGGTGGAGTCGACAGCAATCAGAACTCCACCTCCCCGTCTGGACTGACGATCAAGCCTATAAATTGTGTACTTACCCGAGAGAATTTCGGAGCTAAGAATATCCGGCCTTAACCAGGTCTCTGTACATACCATAATATTATATGGGAAAGAAAAACTATCCGAATACAATTTAGTCAGCTTACTAAGTAAGCCTCTTGTATTCTGACAGCAAAGAAGAAAAGAGGAGGCTAGTTTTTTGGGGCAGAAGAGGATATGGAGGGCGCTGGGGATGGTTCTTTAACGGTATTTTCCATTTCCCCTGAAATATTCTTTTTTCTCTTAGCTTCGTACTCTTTTACAAATATGCCCTCGGGCCAGAAACTGGTGGAACACACAGATGCAAAAAGAGCACAAGGAAAACCAATCTTAAATGATGATACTTTCCTAGCATAAGAAAATTTAAATTGTTCGACCTTCAAATCATCAACTTGGATTTTGTTACGGATATAAGCCGTAATATCAAGTGATGATCGGTCTGGGCACCCGAACACAAGTAACCGTTTTTGGTACAACACATGTAACCCTTTTTGGTACTACAGAATTTGTATCTGTACTACCAGTATCGGCCGGTAATCCGGACGTTAAATCCACATGAGGTGTTGGGGCCACTACTTTATTTTGATCGGACAGAGCGGAAGTACCTAGCGGAGCCACATCGATTCCAGCAACTTCGGATACCGAATCACTTTTTGCCCCCGATCTTAGTACCATTTGAGTGGCGCCTAAGATTGGCAGCTGAGCTGGAGTCGAATCGCGGGCAGCAGGTTGCACAGCACCTGCCATAGAATGCCCACCGACCGCGACTTTTTTGCGCTTTGGGGAATCGGGCTCAGCTAGCATGCGGCTAGTGAGCTGAGATTCAAGCGCCACGAGCAGGTCCGTATTTTTACGGCAGTTCCGGATTAATTCCGTAACACTGCTTTTTGTGAGCCGCCTAATAGTTATTGCCTGGTTCTCGTATACAATGCATTCATCGCAGTAGTAGCGTAGGCCACTCCTCTTATCGATGGCATCACGAACCAGGCCAGAATAGCCAAGACACTTTGCGTGATAAATTTTATCACATGTAATGCAGGGAATACTTTGCTGTCCAGCCGAGATAACTTTCTTGCAATTTTTTAATGAACAGAAAGCCATTTTCACTGACCGCGGACCACTGTGCACTATAGCGGACAAAAATATCGAAAGCGCTCAAGCACTTTTTAATGAGAGATCAAGCAGAGCGACAGAGCGGGAGCGAAACACCGAATAACTTTGATGTTAGGCACCACGAAACGATATAGAAACGAAAAGAGAGAGAGAGCGGTATAAAACACCTCTGAGAGATATGACCGTTGGAGTGCGTGCCGTTCCAACAGCGCTCAACGACGAAGAGAAAGACTGAAAAGAGGGGCAATGGAACACAATAACAATAAAACCAGCACCGAATTAAATTATGATAAAAACTTTTTGTTTATTAAACACAAGTTAATCACGATGCACTTGCGAAGCGAACGGAAAGTTGTTAGAAAACACTTAAAGGTCTAGAAACGTTTAAGAGATTTAAGTAAACCCCGGTGGTTTCAATAAGAAAATGAAAATTCGGAGCGCAAAACAAAAACACGACCGTTCTCTGTGAAGACGCCTATTACTTAACCTTTTTAAACACCGAATAGCCAAAAACGGGGCTGGTCCAGTACCATATGTTACGGTGTTGAGCTTGTATAATCTCAAGGACTCAGAGGGGTTTCTTCTCCACACTATAAGTTGAAACTGCCTATCTGCTTCATTCACCATCACTTGGCGATACATTTTATTTACATCGGCGGTCAGGGCAAACCTATGCAGCCGGAAGCGCAGTAACGTTGAGTACAACTCATCTTGGATTGTCGGCCCAACCATCAAAATGTCATTTAGAGACTTCTGAGTTGACGATTTACAAGAAGCATCGAAAACGACACGTAACTTGGTTGACGTACTTTGGGGTCTCAGAACACATTGATGTGGGATAACATAAAGTGGAGCAGAAGGAAGTTTATCTGTCAGAGACATATGACCTAAGGAAAGGTACTCCTCCATAAATTCTAGGTACATTTCCTTCATCTCAGGGTCTCGGGACAGCCTTCATTCAAGCGGAAAAAACCGCCGTTTTGCAACTTCAAAAGAGTTGCCTAACTCATTTGGATCCGATTTAAACGGCAGTCTTACTTCAAACCGACCTGATGGCAAAACCTGAGTAGTCTTCCGGTAGTGTTCTTCACATAACCTTTGCTCAGGTGACAGAATTTTCTTTAGAGATGGCATTTCTTCCAGTGACCAAAACTTTTGTAGTGTGCTGTCAATAGACACTAAAATCTCTTCACTACAACTGAAACTTTTCACAACTTCTGTAGGGGAAGATGCCTTATATCTACCCGATACAACCCAGCCGAAGAGGGTTTTCTGCAGAGTTGGAAAGTCTAATTTGTCCAACAGCTAATAATTCGAAAAATGATTCTGCTCCTATTACCATATCTATTCTTTGTGGCTTGTAGAAATAGGGGTCTGCTAGTGGTAGGTTCTTTGGAATTTTCCAGTCATTGATGTTGACTGACTGGTCAGGATGATATCCTGATTTTGATTTCAAAATCCAAAAATCGAAAGAGAACTCACTACCTTTTATACGCGACTTCACCATTGTGTGTACCTTTTTTGGACTCGCCAATACCAAGTAAGTTTATACACGACTCCTCTATACGGATCTGTAAGCGGTGAGCAAGGTCCTCTGTTATAAAATTCGTTTGGGACCCAGAGTCAAGAAGTGCTCGGGCCCAAATATATTCACCGTTTTTAGTTCTTACACTTACGATCGACGTGGCTAAAATCACTCTGTCCAATGATGTCGCATGCATAACATGTGACGTGGAAGGCTGATCTTGATTTAAAGAGGGAGAAAGAATCTCTTGGGGTGGTGGCAACGCTAAACTATTTTCGGACACTGTATATCTATGCAGTAAAACGTGATGCGAGCGGCCACAAACTCGACATTTATTAAATTTGCATTTTGAAACAGTGTGACCCTTTCGCATACAATTGATGCATAAGGAAGCAGATTTTACAAAGTCGAACCTTTGCATTACCGAAAGGTGACCAAACGGCCACAGTTCGCTAGGATATGGTATCCTGCATTGCAATAGCTACAACTTTGCTGGGATTTACTGTTGGACGACGAACAAGAAAATGAGCTGCGATTATGTGGCTTGCTCGACATAACTTTATCTTGCTTTGGTTTCGTCGATTCTTCAGCGGATAAATGCTGGTATCGGCGGTTTAACATTTTTTCAAAATCGGACCAAAGCGGTAACCTTTCATAATCTAATTGTTCTTCCCATTTTTGTTTGGTCACTGGGTCTACTGTGTTCAAAACAAGATCGATCAACATTGCATTTGAAATCTTGGTGTCGTCTCCTATCGATAACAAAGAACCGTATATAGATGATACGGTGTCGATAAGATTTCTTAAAGACGAAGCTGACTGTTGCGTTATTTTCGGAAGACTAAACAATGTTGAAATATTATTCATAACAAGAGAGAACGCTATAGTCGGGTGCCCCGACTATCAGATACCCGTTACTCGGGTAAAGGGAGTGCGAGGGAGATGGAGATAGAATCTTTGATCACGCATAACTTTTTAACGAATGGTCCGATTTGAAAAATTTATTCTACATTTCTTCTACATTGTGTTTATCAATACACAATAAAACTGCATTTTTACTTTTCCGAAATATTTAAATTTTTTAAATCGTATATAAGCGATTGTGGGCGTTAAAGGGGGCGTGGCACCTTTTTGAAACAAACTTGCGCTGCGTAGGAACTCCTAGAATCTGCAAGCAAAATGCCAATCTTCTAGCTTTTATAGTTTCCGAGATCTCAGCGTTCATACGGACAGACAGACAGACGGACAGACGGACATGGCTATATCGACTCGGCTAGTGACCCTGATCAAGAATATATATACTTTATAGGGTCGGAAACGCTTCCTTCTAGCTGTTACATACTTTTGCACGAATACAATATACCCTTTTACTCTACGAGTAACGGGTATAAAAATTAAACATTCGTTATCATACACTTTTTTCAGGCTGATCATAGCCTTTTCATAATTGCTCTCGGTTACTTGGTAGGCCTTAATAGTTCCCAAAGCTTCACCAGAAAGACAAGAAATTAAGTGATTGAATTTTTCTATGGGAATGCTGTCGTCTTGATGAACAAGAGTTTCGAAAAGGCTAATGAAATTCTTAAACTCCGAATATTTGCCGCTGAATTTCGGCAATGCCAAATTCGGAAGTCGAGCTCGAGTTGGGGCTACAGAAGCTGATCCAATTATTTTAGTTTCGCTTGCCGTCTTCAAGGCTGAGATAAGCGACATTATTTTTGCCTTGGGTATTATTGAAAGCTCTTCCAACTCTTCTCCGAACTCATCGCCATCATCTAAATCTTCGATCTGTTCCTGTATTTGAGTTGCCTTAATAATAGAAGCATTTAAAATCTCTAGCCGACAAGTTAGTTCTACTTCTTGGATCGGAATCTGGCCGGCTTCTATTCGATCATTTAATCGGCGGATGCTCATCACTGGTTTTTTGAGCTTATTTTTAAGATCCGCAAGAAGTTCAAGAGATTTTGGCTTATCTGGACTCATTTTAATTTATTTTTTTTTATATATAAACCACGAAAATAAATAAATATATATATATAAATAAATTATTTATCCAAGAATAATAATTAATAAAATAAATAAGTTTTAAAAGAGGATAATTGTTCAATTAGAACGACGACAAAATGTTAAATAAATTTTCGAAACAAAATACTAAGAGTAAATAACAATTTAATTTAATTATTAAATTTGTTCGAAAAAATTATTTTCGAAAACGACGAAAAAAAAATATTAAATTGAATATCGAGCCACGAGGTATCAAAATTAACAGTGGTTGCAAATGACGGCAAAAATCAGTATACCCGTCCGAATGCAGGGTAGCGCGTCACTTTGATCTTCAGCGCGCCAAACCAAAAGTCCAACAACAATTACAACGATGCTAACGGCAGACAAGCGAAGCGAAAAAGGAAAACGAAAAAGTTAACCGCTGCAGCTGCTTGTATGTGAGGGCTTATGTATTGGTTATGTATAGGGGCTGGGATGATTTTACCAACTATTAATTTTCGAGTTTCAATAAATAAATTGGTGGCGACAGTGATTGCAATAATATAACACAATTATGTAAATGTTGCGTCCAACGGAGGTTCAAATAGGTTGTAATGTGTATGTGTATATGTATGTGTATATATTATATTTTAATATAATTTTTTATTTTTATTTATTATAAATAAATGCATGCACAACTAGCTCTACTATATCGATACGTCTGTGCCAAGAATTGAAAGCGAGGTGCAATTTTTCAACACAAGACAATAAACAATTAAATTGTTTTTCTTATAAACTCAAGCTTTCAATTTTTTGTACAAATACCTCAGGTTCTGCTTTAGGGTCTTTCATTCCAGCTGCCACTTTCCTTTTGCACATTGAACAATCGCAGGGCATCCCTCTGGCAGCAGTTCTTTTGTGGCGAACAGGGTATTTCGCGACCGGCACGATATTTTAAGCAGGAGCTGCTGTGTATTTTCTGTCCACACCGACACGCCGCGGTCAACAATAAAGCACTATGTATGTATGTAATTGAAAGCTTTAAACTGCACTTGCACTTGCACTTTATATTTTTGGTTTATGTGTCACTGTCACTAGTTGCCAAAATAAATTAATAATTTTAACGTCCACCCGGGGGCGCCATGGAAAATTAGAGAGTTTTCTAATTATTAATAACCGAAAAAAACTTGGCGGTGGCTAAAATTATTAATAGCGAGAAAACGAAAGCGAAAAGAAAAGGTGTCGACGGCTCAAATCAATTTCAACGAATGCTTATATATTTTTCGACAAAGTACTTAGAGCCTAGCTTAACGAAGGTTGGCGAAGACGGGGCGACTTCGCCGAGAGCGAGAGAAAACTTTATTGTGCTCCCGCCTTCGCCCTAAACTAACTTACACTAAACTTCAAGCTTTTATTTTTAACAAATTCAATATGATTCAAGTTTGAGCGAACAGATTCTGTGTAGTATGTGCGGCGGCTGATCTTGATTTCTTTTTAAAACTTAAAATTAAAAACTTAAAACTAAATTAAACTTAACAATTAATTAACAATAAATTAAAATTAAATTATACCAGCAACACATACGAATAAACCGCGTCAAAGCGTTCAAGCCGCTGAGCTTTGGAAAAAGGGCAGGGGGGGCAGTCATCTATATATATAAAACTGTTCATTGAAAACTAAGAATCAACGCACAGCCTAAACTAATTAAATGACCCTATTAAAATTGTATACCATTCAATTCTTATAATACTAAACTGATTTGCTAAGATTTATTTTGGCCACAAACATGACCCCATTTTCTTCCAGTGGCAAAAACCCCCTATTTCTATAAAAAAAAATCTGGACGCTAAACGCGTTAATCAATCAATGCGATTTTTGGCCAAAATTTAGTCCTCTATATAATAAAGATTCTATTTAATTTACTATTCGATATTTTAATGTTTACTATTTTTTATCGATTTTTGAAAATCTAAGAATTTTCATCATTTTTTCCTAACGGCAAAAAAACACTGATCTAAGTCAATTAGCAATATGAAAATTTATCGAGGGAATCCTGATACTTTTAGGATTCATATGGTGGTTTTACTGAAGCTCTAGGTCAATTCTAAAAAAAGTTACATTAGCCTAAAGTAGGAATAATAATTCCAACAAATTATACACAAGCATTGAACACCGAATGCATTCTCTCGCACTGTCTCTCTCTCTCTCTCTGACTCTTTGATTTCTTTTTAAAACTTAAAATTAAAAACTTAAAACTAAATTAAACTTAACAATAAATTAACAATAAATTAAAATTAAATTATACCAGCAACACACACGAATAAACCCCGTCAAAGCGTTCAAGACGCTGGGCTTTGGAAAAAGGGCAGGGGGCAGTCATCTATATATAATAACAAATTCGGGATTTAACACTTTGAAAAAAATATAATTTTTATTTATCAAAATAGTGTAAACGCGAACTAGGAGAGATAGGTCTGTTCCTTACAAGATTAAACTTAAAACTCGAACTTATAAACTAAGCTGGCGCTTATCAAACCTTCGATTGGGAGAAAGAACTTTATTGATAAATTGAGAGTGTCCAAAATGAGAGCACTGAGCAAGAGAGCGATCTAGGTTTGAGCTGCGGATAAAAGCTTTTTGGAGTTTGGGGACATTTGTTTATAATGCAAGAGGATGTTTACATTAATTGGTCAGTCGTGGGAGCCGACAATTTGGGGTTCTTTCATTTGTTTATAACTCAAGAGGATGTTTATATTAATTGACGACTCTTGGGAGCCGATGATTTTGGGTGTGACAAATGCGTAATGTAAATATGTTTATGTGGTAGATATGTGGGTGTGTATGTTACTTTATGTGGTAGATATGTGGGTGTGGGTATGTTACTATATATAAAACTGTTCATTGAAAACTAAGAATCAACGCACAGCCTAAACTAATTAAATGACCAAGTATATATAAAACTGTTCATTGAAAACTAAGAATCAACGCACAGCCTAAACTAATTAAATGACCCTATTAAAATTGTTTACCATTCAATTCTTATAACACTAAGCTGATTTGCTAAGATTTATTTTGGCCACAAACATGCCCCCATTTTCTTCCAGTGGCAAAAAAACCCCAATTTCTATAAATAAATCTGGACGCTAAACGCGTTAATCAATCGATGCGATTTTTGGCCAAAATTTAGTCCTCTACATAATGAAGACTCTATTTAATTTAATATTGGATATCTTAATGTTTACTATTTTTGATCGATTTTTAAAAATCTAAGAATCTTCCTGATTTTATTCTAACGGCAAAAAACACAGATCTAAGTCTATTAGCAATATGAAAATTTATCGAGGGAATCCTGATACTTTAAGGATTCATATGGTGGTTTTACTGAAGCTCTAGGTCAATTCTAAAAAAAGTTACATTAGCCTAAAGTAGGAATAATAATTCCAACAAATTATACACAAGCATTGAACACCGAATGCATTCTCTCGCACTGTCTCTCTCTCTCTCTCTCTCTCTGACTCTGTAATTTCTTTTTAAAACTTAAAATTAAAAACTTAAAACTAAATTAAACAATAAATTAACAATAAATTAAAATTAAATTATACCAGCAACACACACGAATAAACCCCGTCGAACTTCTAAACTAAGCTGGCGCTGATCAAACCTTCGATTGGGAGAAAGAACTTTATTGATAAATTGAGAGTGTCCAAAATGAGAGCACTGAGCAAGAGAGCGATCTAGGTTTGAGCTGCGGATAAAAGCTTTTTGGAGTTTGGGGACATTTGTTTATAATGCAAGAGGATGTTTACATTAATTGGTCAGTCGTGGGAGCCGACAATTTGGGGTTCTTTCATTTGTTTATAACTCAAGAGGATGTTTATATTAATTGGCGACTCTTGGGAGCCGATGATTTTGGGTGTGACAAATGCGTAATGTAAATATGTTTATGTGGTAGATATGTGGGTGTGTGTGTATGTTACTTTATGTGGTAGATATGTGGGTGTGGGTATGTTACTAATTAAATGACCCTATATATATAAAACTGTTCATTGAAAACTAAGAATCAACGCACAGCCTAAACTAATTAAATGACACTATTAAAAATTTTTACCATTCAATTCTTTTAACACTTGTGAGGAGTCTTAAACTCCCCACAAATCCCGATGCAGGAGATCGGCCTAGCAACAGCGGAGGAGGCGAGAAAGCCGGAGAAATGAAGGGCATCCAGGTCAAACGGGAAACATGCGCACCTTGGACCCTCATATGGCAAGGGCAACGAGGTCATACGGTGAATGGGCGGACTTCGGACCCGCCTAAAGAGGACACACCGTGAATTAACGGTACCTCGATGGACCTTGGACCCGAGGGAAATAACGGCACCTACAGCGCCTATATAAAGGACGGCGCAAGCGCAGCTCGGGACAGTACGAGTGCGAGAATCAGAGCGAGTGCGTGAACGCGGAATAAGTAAACATCGAAACCGAAGTGCCCAAGGATCAAGATCGCAAAGTCGAGACGCCGAACGACGACAAGACTACAAGGCTGAGGCTACAACGCTGAGATCCAACGGTGCTAGGTCGTGGTAAAGTCAAACTTAGGGAGTCCTTGCGCGGTGTCAGGCGATAAAGGTGGCTAGGCGATAAGGGAGAACTTTGTTCTACCTGCTAGGCGATACACCTTGCCGACAAAGTCCAGTCCAAGCGATAAGGCGTAACTTCGGTTCACCTGCTAGGCGATACTCCTTGCCGGCTCCGGTAGGGAAGCTCGCATAACATCCAGGGTTTTGGTGGAGTCGTCCCGATCTCAGTCCCCCAGCAGAAGACAGCGACAACTGGCAACAGATTAATAGCAATAAAGCTATATTGTAGAGAAATAATAAACCAGCACCAACCTAATCATTTCTGGCGTTATCCTTTGGTCACGTGCGGTCACTCAATATAAATTTGGTGGAACGAACTCACAATCTCTCTGAGCTAGCCGCACGTTTACGTAGCGAGCAGAAATAAAGAATCAGGTCGTTACATCTGGCGCCCAACGTGGGGCGTGTATGGGGCCGTGAAATGGTGTCGGACGCCTAATTCACCCTGGAATTTTTTAAACGCCCTGCTGGTGAACTGAACGCCATTGTCTGTAATCAGCACCTTGGGCACGCCGTATCTTGCGAGGATCCGCTCGCGGATCGCCTTTTCCAGAGTTTCGTCGTTGCCCTGCGCATTGGCACCATTTCGGTCCACTTGGAGAACCTATCTACCAGCACTAGTAGCATAGAATTCCCGTGTTTGGAGCGGGGCAGTGGTCCGACGAAATCTGCGCACACAGTGGCCCACGGCTCTTCCGGTACTTGGGTCAGCATTTTTCCGGCCGCCTGCAGTTGGCTTGGCTTATATCGTAGGCAGCTCTCGCAGTTTTGCACATATTTCCTTATGTCGCGGTGCATTCCCGGCCAATGGTATCTTGCTGCGACTCTGGCAATTGTTTTCCGACTGCCCATGTGGCCAGCTGTCGGTGAGTTGTGGTTCTCCGACATTACCTGCCGCCTGGACCCAGTTGGCACGCACAGCTTCCATGATGTGACATTCTCGTTGCCTGCTCTGTGCGGTATGTGGCGATATAGCTGGTCGGCTTCTGTCATGTAGTCTGGATATTTTTGGGGATTTTGGGAAATCTTGCTCCGCATATCCCTTATCCAGTTACACTCGCCGGTTTCGCTTGCGCCGTCCTTTTTATAGGCGCTGTAGGTGCCGTTATTTCCCTCGGGTCCAAGGTCCATCGAGGTACCGTTAATTCACGGTGTGTCCTCTTTAGGCGGGTCCGAAGTCCGCCAATTCACCGTATGACCTCGTTGCCCTTGTCATATGAGGGTCCAAGGTCCGAATTTTTCCCGTTTGGCCTGGATGCCCTTCATTTCTCCGGCTTTCTCGCCTCCTCCGCTGTTGCTAGGCCGATCTCCTGCATCGGGATTTGTGGGGAGTTTAAGACTCCTCACATTTCCCCCTTCCTTCGGAAATGTAATGAAAGTGGTGACTTTCCCCGCCCTTTATGTTTATACTACTCGAATTCCCAGCCTGACTTGCGTGTTAGATGTTCCCCAGACAGTTCCCCGAAAGACTTAACCTCTCCCCAGACTGTTCTCCTAAAAGACTTTACTCGTACAGCTCCTTGAAAGACTTGAACTTTCCCGCGACTGTTTCCCTAAAAGACTTTTCCATGCAGCTCCTTGAAAGATTATTTCCTCAGACTGTTTCCCTGTTCCCCAGATAGTTCACAGTTCCCATTTCCCAGACAGTTCCCAGTTCCCCAGATAGTTCACAGTTCCCCAGATAGAGGGCCGCAGCCTCCGGAGGAGGCAAAGCGTATATTCGCAACCCGGGCAGAGGTGGTGCGGCGAGTATTCGCGCAGCGGGCGGTGGCACGGGCAGCCGCAGCAGCCAGGGAGTGGCAAAAAGCGGCTGGATGAGGCTGAGGCCAAAGAGGCAGCGATCTGGGCACGGCCAGGCCCTCCGGAGCGGCCGCCGCTGCAAGCACCTCCACCGCCGTCGCCACCGCCGTCGCCACCGCCGTCGCTGTCGCAGCCGCCACCACTGCCGTCGCCGCCGCGGGCAGCAGCACCGCCACCACTGTCGCCGCCCGGGCATCAACACCGCCACCGCCACCACCACCACCGTCGCCGCCCCGGGCAGCAGCACCGCCACCGCCACCACTGTCGCCGCCCCGGGCAGCAGCACCGCCACCGCCACCACCGTCACCGCCGCAGGCACCACGGCCATCCCAGGCACCACGGCACGGAGCGGAGACACCTCCGCCTCCACCGCCGCCGTGGGTGCCAACGCCATCGCCATTGCCAGCAAAACGGCTCGGTGGGGAGCCGGAGTTCTGGGAGAAGGGGCCCTGGGTGTGGCCGACATCAGGAGTGCCAGCCGCACGGCCGCCCAAAGTCGCCAGGCTGACGTCGTGCCCGGAGCCGCGGTCCCCACCAGCCAGGCCGTCAGTGTCCCGCCAACATTCGGCGGACAGCAGCCGCTGGCAGGAGATCGCCGAGGAAGAGTGGCCGCCCAGGGTGGCAGCCGAGGCCAACAGGCAGCAGAGGAGAGCCCGTAGCAGCCGCTGGGCCAAACTCCTCGCGGTAGACGGCGTCCGCATCCGGGTATCAAACGGCGTGGTAAGATTCCTGAGGGGCTAATAAAAGCCATTAATGGTTTTTAAAATCACAATTGGTTTGTTTATTTACCTTTTGGAATAAGGGGGTTGCCGGACATAGGAAATAGGGACGGGGGCGCCGAGATAGGCGGTCGATCGATAATAATTCCAACAAATTATACAAATACATCATCATCTATATCTATATATATAAAACTGTTCATTGAAAACTAAGAGTCAACGCACAGCCTAAACTAATTAAATGACCCTATTAAAATTTTTTACCATTCAATTCTTATAACACTAAACTGATTTGCTAAGATTTATTTGGGCCACAAACATGCCCCCATTTTCTTCCAGTGGCAAAAACCCCCAAATTTCTATAAATAAATCTGGACGCTAAACGCGTTAATCAATCGATGCGATTTTTTGGCCAAAATTTAGTCCTCTACTTAATAAAGACTCTATTTAATTTAATATTGGATATCTTAATGTTTACTATTTTTGATCGATTTTTAAAAATCTAAGAATCTTCCTAATTTTTTCTAACGGCAAAAAACACTGATCTAAGTCAATTAGCAATATGAAAATTTATCGAGGGAATCCTGATACTTTAAGGATTCATATGGTGGTTTTACTGAAGCTAAAAAAAGTTACATTAGCCTAAAGTAGGAATAAAAATTCCAACAAATTATACACAAGCATTGAACACCGAATGCATTCTCTCGCACTGGCTCTTTCTCTCTCTCTGACTCTGTGTAGTATAATAAGTGTGCGGCGGCTGATCTTGATTTCTTTTTAAAACTTAAAATTAAAAACTTGAAACTAAATTAAACATAACAATAAATTAACAATAAATTAAAATTAAATTATACCAGCAACATACACGAATAAACCCCGTCAAAGCGTTCAAGCCGCTGGGCTTTGTGAAAAGGGCAGGGGGGCAGTCATCTATATATATAAAACTGTTCATTGAAAACTAAGAATCAACGCACAGCCTAAACTAATTAAATGACCCTATTAAAATTTTTTACCATTCAACTCTTATAACACTAAACTGATTTGCTAAGATTTATTTTGGCCACAAACATGCCCCCATTTTCTTCAAGTGGCAAAAAACCCCTAATTTCTATTAAAAAAAACTGGACGCTAAACGCGTTAATCAATCGATGCGATTTTAGGCCAAAATTTAGTCCTTGTGTTGGCTCTGGCTGCGTACGACGGAGCCCCAATCTTTAGCAAAATATGATGCGGCGCACAGAATGATTGTCCACCTGTGGCGGCGTTGGAAGTTCCTCGGAGTGGCGGTCTGTTTCCCAAGGTCCCAAATAATTAGACGAAGGGTTCCAAAAATGTGCCAACGATTTAATTAGGTTATATAACTAAACATTAAGAGAAGAGCACAGAGGGTGCTTCTGACTATGTTGACTGTCGCTCGCAGATTAATTTGTCGGTTTTTACATTCCATTTTCACCGAAGCTGCAGCTCTTCAAATTATGTATGTATGTACATACATATGAACAAACTAACTGTGATCTGGTCCGATCTTTCGAACAAGACTACGAATAAAAGGCAAAGAAGAATGTCTGTAACTAGAGAGCTTACAGTGTGACGTCAGTTACACTGCAAGTTCTCGTGTTGACAATATAGAGTCCAAACATTCTCCCCCCTAATGATATTATTAGAATATTATTAACTGCTTCTTCAACGTCTTCGGTAGGTTGGAGGTTGGACGCTAAAAAGATAATGCAACTTAGAATTGTTGTGGAGGGTCAAGATCACGATTTAACCAATTATCTTGTATGGGTAATGGTCACAATTTTGCTGCTGGCCGTTTAATAATACCATTCTGAGACTGGAGTTTAACCACTCGAACCAAACCGTCTTGGCCGCAATGAGTTTCAGTAATTCGACCAAGAGCCCATAGATTAGACGGCAAACGTTCATCTTTAATGAGTACTAGATCTCCAGCCTGCAAGTTACGCCTATTTTCCAACCATTTCGGTCTCCGCTGCAAGATGACAGTTCCTCCATCTCTCGGTGGTACTTAGTTTATCGGCCTGCTCTGTTGGCATAGCGAGTAGAGCATCCCCAACTAAGAAATGGCCTGGAGTTAGGACCATCAAATCTTCCGGGTCATTGCTTAGCGGGCACAACGGACGAGAGTTTAAGCACGCTTCAATTTGAGCTAATACAGTGGCCAATTCCTCGTATGTAAGCGTACGATCACCAACTGTCCTTTTTAAGTGGTGTTTCATTGACTTAACACCCGCCTCCCATAGACCTCCAAAATGTGGAGCGGAGGGAGGGTTAAAATGCCACGTAATCCCGTCATCTGTGAGTTTACCTAGATTTGTTTTTTCGATGTACAACTTGTATGCCAACTTGTCTGCCTGCAGTTTCCGATTTGCCCCGACGAAATTTGTGCCACAGTCGCTATAAATATGAACACATTTTCCACGTCGCCCGATGAATCGGTGAAGTGCTCCAAGAAATGCGTCCGATGTCAAATCCCCCACTGGTTCTAGGTGGATAGCTTTTGTTACAAGACATACAAAAACGGCGATATAGCCTTTAACCGAAGTCCGTCCTCTTCCTTTAGATGGCGAAATGTTGAACGGTCCTGCGTAGTCTATCCCAACTGACGTAAAAGTCTTCTGTGGCCGAATCCTGGCCGGTGGCAGATTACCCATCTTTTGGCTTGTAATACTAGGGTTAAATTTATAGCAAACAATACATTTATGGATTTCTCTTCATACGGCGTTACGTCCGTTGATGATCCAACATTTTTTCCTGATATGATTGAGTGTAAGAGCCGCACCTCCATGTAAGGTACTGACATGGCTATAACGAATGACCAAGCTTGTAAATGAATGCTGATAAGGTAGAATGTATGGGTGTTTTTCCGCCATCGGCAGCAGTGCGTCTCTCAAGCGTCCTCCAAGTCGAATGATTTTTTCCGATTCATCAAAATACGGATTGAGTGGTAAAGCGGACTTTGCTTATGTAACAT
This sequence comes from Drosophila prolongata, assembly GCA_036346975.1. Lineage (NCBI taxonomy): Eukaryota > Metazoa > Arthropoda > Insecta > Diptera > Drosophilidae > Drosophila > Drosophila prolongata. The sequence goes on along the minus strand of JAYMZC010000199.1, from coordinate 35,562 downwards.
TTTCCCTTCCGATAATAGTTTCCAATCGCCTGCAAAGCCTTCCATTTGGCACATACGAACCGCACACAAAAACCCTTCAGAAAGTTCGCTTATCGTGAGAGAATCTACTATTCGAGCAGATTTCGATATCCTGCAATTCCTTATAAATCTATGAATATAGGCCAGCATGCGAATGAGAAATGTGTACGATGAAAACCTTCCTAATATATCGGATCCGTTCTCTTTCTCCACAGAAATAGTGTTGCAGTGCATCTGCTTCTGTTCGCTGGTGACTCGCATATCGGTTCCAGAATCTAGTTTTGTCGATAGCCACTCACAATCTTTAAATCTCAGCCACGGCGGTCCATTCCACCATAATTGGCACGATGCTAATTTAGTAACACTGATACCCCGACTTAGAAGATCGGCAGGATTATCCTCAGATGCTATACGTCGCCATTGTTTCCCATCGCATAGCTCCAAAATTTTGCTTATGCGGTTGGCAACGAAAACCTTCCACCTCGCAGCACCTCCTTGGATCCAGCTCAAAACGATCATCGAATCTGACCAAAAGACAGTCTCTGCAAAATCAATATGAATAGTTAAGTGATCCTTTAAATACTTAAATATTTTCGCAGCAATGACTGCTGCACACAATTCCGCTCTTGGAATTGTAAGCTGCGGCTTGATAGGCGCTACCTTGCATTTCGCTAAAATTAGTTCCGCATGAAAGGCGTTCTCTCCTATCGGAATTCGTAAGTAAGCCGCCGCACCGTACGCGTATCCTGACGCGTCGCAGAACATGTGTAACTGTGGAGTTCCCTTTGACATTCCCCAAGCAATGTAGCGCGGTATATAAATCTTAGACAAGTTTGGTAGTTCTTGAATGAATTTCTGCCATTCTTTTTGAAGTTCCAATGGTACGTGGTCGTCCCAACTAAGTTTTGTCCTCCACAGAGCTTGCACCATTCGCTTTCCAACAACGGTGATTGGGCTCAACCATCCCATTGGGTCGAATAATCTCGCAATCGTCGAAAGCATCTTTCTCTTCGTGGGTGTACCTGTTGGGAGATCAAAATTAATTTCAAATCGAAACTCATCTTCATTGGGTTTCCAATATAATCCTAACGCTCTAATCGTCTCGTCACCTTGAAAGTTTAGAGGCTCTTTGGTTTCTCGATGTTTTAGAGGTATTCCTTCCAACAGTTGAGGACAGTTGCTGGCCCATTTTCGCAACTCAAAAGATCCCCTTCTCATCATTCCTCTAACTTGAGCTTGCAGTTCCTTTGCATCGGAAATACTATTTGCTCCAGATAAAACGTCGTCCACATACATCTGACGTTTAAGTACATTGGCTGCCAGCGGGTAGTTATGCTCTTCATCTTCGGCTAACTGCTGCATAACTCTAATGGCCAGATACGGAGCACAGCTCGTGCCAAACATGACCGTGCAGCAGGCATATTCCTCTACCTGGACAGTGTTGTCCGTTTTCCACAAAATTCTTTGAAATTGAGCATCCTTCTTATGTATATTAAAACATCTATACATTTTTTCCACGTCCGCAAGGAATGCAAATCTTATTACTCTCCAGTTGATCAGTATTGCTGGAAGCTCCATGTGCAATTTGGGCCCTATTGCTAAGATTTCATTCAAAGTTTTCCCATTGCTCGTCTTCATCGATCCGTCAAAGACGACGCGCACCTTGGTAGTCGTTGACGATTCTTTGATTACTGGGTGGTGAGGTAAATAACAATGTGTGGCTCCCCCCGGGTAGCCTGTTTCTTCCGTTTGCCCAGCTTGTGTAACAACCTTTTCCATTTGTCCCAACTCCAAGTATTCCTTTATGGTTTTGGAATACACTTCCTTCAGGTTGGCATCGTTGCGTAAACGCTTGTCCCAATGGCACAACCGCTTCAAAGCACCTTGACGCGACGACCCAATTACTAACTGGGGATCCAAAGTGGATAGAAATGGAAACCGCACTTGATATTTCCCTGAAGGTAACCGCACATGTGTATTAACAAAATGTTCCTCACACCACAAATCTTCCTTCGACAAAACTTCTGCTGCCTCATCCAACTGTTCAAATTCCCAGAATCTGCGAAGTAATCCTTCTAATTCCGCAGATGATTCGTCCTTGATTACGGTCACCGTATGCACCGAGACCTTTGTGATGGGTTCCTTAACTTTTCCTGATATAATAAATCCAAGTCGTGTGCTCTGAGCAATAGGCCAGCCATCCGGTCCATGACCGTTCTTGCAACATATGGCACATTTCTGCTCCGATCGGGCGACAAAGGAAGATTTCACATCTCGGCGCTTCTCAGATGATCCCGATGCTCCCTTTCGATCCTTGTTAGACAATATTGTCCTCTCGCCACTGGCGGACGTAAGTATAGTCCTGTATTGTCCATCGAGATGCGCGGATAATTCTTCGAATGTTGGTAACTCCTGCGAAGTAGCCAGGGATTTTTCCCAGTCCAACCGCAGCTCCGCAGGTAGTTTCTTCGTCACCATGTAAACTATGACATGACTTTGATCGAAAAGGTTAACGCCAACCTTTTCCAATGATTTAATACAAGAACGACAAGTTTGTAAAAACCCCTTAAGCGAAACAGGGTCATCGCTATGCACCATGGGCTGTTGTTCTAATACCTGCATATAATGTTGAAACAGAACACGCTTATTATCATATAAGTTTAATAACATTTGCCAAGCTACATGATAATTTGTTTTCGATCAGTGTTAGATGTTGGATATCTTTGATTGCTTCCCCTGACAAAGAATCTTTGAGGTAATGGAATCGATGTAGATCAGTGAGTCTAGGGCTATTATGAACTCGCGCTTCAAATATTTCCTTAAATGCAGGCCAATCTACAAATTCACCGCTAAATATAGGCAATTTAACCGTTGGAAGTTTAACCTCATCGATCGTGGTTTGGTCTGGTGCTATAAACCGTGACGGTGGCGCGTTGCGATGCCCATCTTGAAAATCAAGATTGTTAATTCCTGTTGATGCCAAAAGTCGATCCTTAGTCTCATTTAGGTCAGTTCTAATCTGCGCCACACTATCAATATACGCTACTCAATTATCGATGGTTCTCTCGGAACTCCATGCGAATATTGGCCAGAGATTCCGAAAGTTCTCTAACATGCGGCGTACAGAATCAATCAAAGCTGATTGCTCCGCAATTAATTCCTCAAGTGTCTCAGCCATGACCTTGACCCTCTTTCTCACAACAAAACACAGTGCACTAACCTTCTACAATAACCTTTTCGCGCTCCAGCGTAGTCCAAGTAGTGACCCACAGATAATCCACTCAGTCCAAGAGAAGTCTTCCCGGGTTTCGGCACCAAAATGTGTTGGCTCTGGCTGCGTACGACGGAGCCCCAATCTTCAGCAAAATATGATGCGGCGCACAGAATGATTGTCCACCTGTGGCGGCGTTGGAAGTTCCTCGGAGTGGTGGTCTGTTTCCCAAGGTCCCAAATAATTAGACGAAGGGTTCCAAAAATGTGCCAACGATTTAATTAGGTTATATAACTAAACATTCAAGAGAAGAGCACAGAGGGTGCTTCTGACTATGTTGACTGTCGCTCGCAGATTAATTTGTCGGTTTTACATTCCATTTTCACCGAAGCTGCAGCTCTTCAAATTATGTATGTATGTACATACATATGAACAAACTAACTGTGATCTGGTCCGATCTTTCGAACAAGACTACGAATAAAAGGCAAAGAAGAATGTCTGTAACTAGAGAGCTTACAGTGTGACGTCAGTTACACTGCAAGTTCTCGTGTTGACAATATAGAGTCCAAACAGTCCTCTACATAATAAAGATTATGTTTAATTTAATATTCGATATTTTAATGTTTACTATTTTTTATCGATTTTTGAAATTCTAAGAATCTTCCTCATTTTTTCCTAACGGCAAAAAAACACTGATCTAAGTCAATTAGCAATATGAAAATCGTGGGAATCCTGATACTTTAAGGATTCATATGGTGGTTTTACCGAAGCTCTAGGTCAATTCTAAAAAAGTTACATTAGCCTAAAGAAGAAATAATAATTCCAACAAATTATACACAAGCATTGAACACCGAATGCATTCTCTCGCACTGTCTCTCTCTCTGACTCTGTGTAGTATAATAAGCGTGCGGCGGCTGATCTTGATTTCTTTTTAAAACTTAAATTAAAAACTTAACAATAAATTAACAGTAAATTAAAATTAAATTATACCAGCAACACACACGAATAAACCCCGTCAAAGCGTTCAAGCCGCTGGGCTTTGGAAAAAGGGCAGGGGGCAGTCATCTATATATATAAAACTGTTCATTGAAAACTAAGAATCAACGCACAGCCTAAACTAATTAAATGACCCTATTAAAAATTTTTACCATTCAATTCTTTTAACACTTGTGAGGAGTCTTAAATTCCCCACAAATCCCGATGCAGGAGATCGGCCTAGCAACAGCGGAGGAGGCGAGAAAGCCGGAGAAATGAAGGGCATCCAGGTCAAACGGGAAACATTCGCACCTTGGACCCTCATATGGCAAGGGCAACGAGGTCATACGGTGAATTGGCGGACTTCGGACCCGCCTAAAGAGGACACACCGTGAATTAACGGTACCTCGATGGACCTTGGATTCGAGCGAAATAACGGCACCTACAGCGCCTATAAAAAGGACGGCGCAAGCGCAGCTCGGGACAGTACGACTGCGAGAATCAGAGCGAGTGCGTGAACGCGGAATGAGTAAACATCGAAACCGAAGTGCCCAAGGATCAAGATCGCAAAGTCGAGACGCCGAACGACGACAAGTCTACAAGGCTGAGGCTACAACGCTGAGATCCAACGGTGCTAGGTCGTGGTAAAGTCAAACTTAGGGAGTCCTTGCACGGTGTCAGGCGATAAAGGTGGCTAGGCGATAAGGGAGAACTTTGTTCTACCTGCTAGGCGATACACCTTGCCGACAAAGTCCAGTCCAAGCGATAAGGCGTAACTTCGGTTCACCTGCTAGGCGATACTCCTTGCCGGCTCCGGTAGGGAAGCTCGCATAACATCCAGGGTTTTGGTGGAGTCGTCCCGATCTCAGTCCCCCGCAGCAGCACGCCAGGAGCAGCGCAGCAGCGAGCCAGGAGCAACGCAGCAGAAGACAGCGACAACTGGCAACAGATTAATAGCAATAAAGCTATATTTTAGAGAAATAATAAACCAGCACCAACCTAATCATTTCTGGCGTTATCCTTTGGTCACGTGCGGTCACTCAATATAAATTTGGTGGAACGAACTCACAACCTCTCTGAGCTAGCCGCACGTTTAAGTAGCGAGCAGAAATAAAGAATCAGGTCGTTATATCTGGCGCCCAACGTGGGGCGTGTATGGGGCCGTGAAATGGTGTCGGACGCCTAATTCACCCAGGAATTTTTTAAACGCCCTGCTGGTGAACTGAACGCCATTGTCTGTAATCAGCACCTTGGGCACGCCGTATCTTGCGAGGATCCGCTCGCGGATCGCCTTTTCCAGAGTTTCGTCGTTGCCCTGCGCATTGGCACCATTTCGGTCCACTTGGAGAACCTATCTACCAGCACTAGTAGCATAGAATTCCCGTGTTTGGAGCGGGGGCAGTGGTCCGACGAAATCTGCGCACACAGTGGCCCACGGCTCTTCCGGTACTTGGGTCAGCATTTTTCCGGCCGCCTGCAGTTGGCTTGGCTTATATCGTAGGCAGCTCTCGCAGTTTTGCACATATTTCCTTATGTCGCGGTGCATTCCCGGCCAATGGTATCTTGCTGCGACTCTGGCAATTGTTTTCCGACTGCCCATGTGGCCAGCTGTCGGTGAGTTGTGGTTCTCCGACATTACCTGCCGCCTGGACCCAGTTGGCACGCACAGCTTCCATGATGTGACATTCTCGTTGCCTGCTCTGTGCGGTATGTGGCGATATAGCTGGTCGGCTTCTGTCATGTAGTCTGGATATTTTTGGGGATTTTGGGAAATCTTGCTCCGCATATCCCTTATCCAGTTACACTCGCCGGTTTCGCTTGCGCCGTCCTTTTTATGGGCGCTGTAGGTGCCGTTATTTCCCTCGGGTCCAAGGTCCATCGAGGTACCGTTAATTCACGGTGTGTCCTCTTTAGGCGGGTCCGAAGACCGCCAATTCACCGTATGACCTCGTTGCCCTTGTCATATGAGGGTCCTAGGTCCGAATGTTTCCCGTTTGACCTGGATGCCCTTCATTTCTCCGGCTTTCCCGCCTCCTCCGCTGTTGCTAGGCCGATCTCCTGCATCGGGATTTGTGGGGAGTTTAAGACTCCTCACATTTCCCCCTTCCTTCGGAAATGTAATGAAAGTGGTGACTTTCCCCGCCCTTTATGTTTATACTACTCGAATTCCCAGCCTGACTTGGGTGTTAGATGTTCCCCAGACAGTTCCCCGAAAGACTTAACCTCTCCCCAGACTGTTCTCCTAAAAGACTTTACTCGTACAGCTCCTTGGAAGACTTGAACTTTCCCGCGACTGTTTCCCTAAAAGACTTTTCCATGCAGCTCCTTGAAAGATTATTTCCTCAGACTGTTTCCCTGTTCCCCAGATAGTTCACAGTTCCCATTTCCCAGACAGTTCCCAGTTCCCCAGATAGTTCACAGTTCCCCAGATAGAGGGCCGCAGCCTCCGGAGGAGGCAAAGCGTATATTCGCAACCCGGGCAGCCGCAGCAGCCAGGGAGTGGCAAAAGCGGCTGGATGAGGCCAAAGAGGCAGCGATCTGGGCACGGCCAGGCCCTCCGGAGCGGCCGCCGCTGCAAGCACCTCCACCGCCGTCGCCACCGCCGTCGCCACCGCCGTCGCTGTCGCAGCCGCCACCACTGCCGTCGCCGCCGCGGGCAGCAACACCGCCACCACTGTCGCCGCCCGGGCATCAACACCGCCACCGCCAACCACCGTCGCCGCCCCGGGCAGCAGCACCGCCACCGCCACCACTGTCGCCGCCCCGGGCAGCAGCACCGCCACCGCCACCACCGTCGCCGCCCCGGGCAGCAGCACCGCCACCGCCACCACCGTCACCGCCGCAGGCACCACGGCCATCCCAGGCACCACGGCACGGAGCGGAGACACCTCCGCCTCCACCGCCGCCGTGGGTGCCAACGCCATCGCCATTGCCAGCAAAACGGCTCGGTGGGGAGCCGGAGTTCTGGGAGAAGGGGCCCTGGGTGTGGCCGACATCAGGAGTGCCAGCCGCACGGCCGCCCAAAGTCGCCAGGCTGACGTCGTGCCCGGAGCCGCGGTCCCCACCAGCCAGGCCGTCAGTGTCCCGCCAACATTCGGCGGACAGCAGCCGCTGGCAGGAGATCGCCGAGGAAGAGTGGCCGCCCAGGGTGGCAGCCGAGGCCAACAGGCAGCAGAGGAGAGCCCGTAGCAGCCGCTGGGCCAAACTCCTCGCGGTAGACGGCGTCCGCATCCGGGTATCAAACGGGGTGGTAAGAGTCCTGAGGGGCTAATAAAAGCCATTAATGGTTTTAAAATCACAATTGGTTTGTTTATTTACCTTTTGGAATAAGGGGGTTGCCGGACATAGGTAATAGGGATGGGGGCGCCGAGATAGGCGGTCGATCGATAGTTGCGATCGATGGGCTAACAAAATTGGTTATTTCTATGTTCAAGAATTCAAATGGCAACTTAAGACAACGAAAAGGCAACGACGATGGCAACACTTGAACCCACAATCGATAAACGCGATCGTGGTGAGATTCCAGGGAGTTGCCGGACCGAGGGAAAGCGAAATGGTGACTTTTAGTTTGGGGAAATGTCTGGGCGGGAAAATTCGAATTTCACGCTGGGAACTGTCAGGGGAACTGTGAACTATCTGGGGAACTGTGAACTATCTGGGGCAATGTGAACTATCTGGTGAAATGGGAACTGTGAACTATCTGTGGAACTGGGAACTGTCTGGGAAATGGGAACTGTGAACTATCTGGGGAAAAGGGAAACAGTCTGAGGAAATAATCTTTCAAGGAGCTGCATGGAAAAGCCTTTTAGGGAAACAGTCTCGGGAAAGTTCAAGTCTTTCAAGGAGCTGTACGAGTAAAGTCTTTTAGGAGAACAGTCTGGGGAGAGGTTAAGTCTTTCGGGGAACTGCCTGGTGAACATCTAACACGCAAGTCAGGCGGGGAATTCGAGTAGTAAAGGGCGGGGAAAGTCACCACTTTCATTACATTTCCGAAGGAAGGGGGAAATGTGAGAAGTCTTAAACTCCCCACAAATCCCGATGCAGGAGATCGGCCTAGCAACAGTGGAGGAGGCGAGAAAGCCGGAGAAATGAAGGGCATACAGGTCAAACCGAAAACATTCGGACCTTGGACCCTCACATGGCAAGGGCAACGAGGTCATACGGTAAATTGGCGGACTTCGGACCCGCCTAAAGAGGACACACCGTGAATTAATTAATAACCTTGGACCCGAGGGAAATAACGGCACCTACAGCGCCTATAAAAAGGTCGGCGCAAGCGCAGCTCGGGACAGTACGAGTGCGAGAACGCGGAATAAGTAAACATCGAAACCGAAGTGCCCAAGGATCAAGATCGCAAAGTCGAGACGCCGAACGACGACAAGTCTACAAGGCTGAGGCTACAACGCTGAGATCCAACGGTGCTAGGTCGTGGTAAAGTCAAACCAAAGACCAATATAATCACTAAGATGCGTAACGCCCATACATTGGTTTTGCAATATGCAGCTCGTTTTTTGGTGGCGACGAAAATTCCGCTCTCTCCGCTCGCACAAAGTTGAGAGCGTAAAAATCTAAAAATAGAATTGCACGAATAAGGAAGTGCGTATGTGTGCGTATTTGTTCGAGAAGACGATTTTCGTCCAGAAATCATTTTTGGACGAAGAAACTAATTGTGTGTCAAAAGAACTTGTATGATTGAACAGGGTGATTATTTAAATTGCATTTATGAATACATATATGGCAATAAAGCTTGATGTAAAACTTTAATTGATTTAAATATATAAAACGAAACATTTAATTTGATACGCAGATATTCATTTTTATTTATCCATCGTTTTTTTGTTTACCTAATAAATATTTAAAGCTAATATTATTATTTTATAAAAAGTTAAACTATTTATAACAACACGAATTGAATGCTTAATTATAAAACTAAGCTGCAGAATATCCTATTTATATTTAATATTACGTACATACATATACATGTTATAATTTTTAGAATGTTTTTTCGATGCCATTTTTTTTTAATTTTTCAGTAAAATATTATTTATTTATTGGTGTCGCTTACAATTCATTTTTAATAAGTTTTTTGTTTCCCCTTTGCTAAATAATTAAAATAGTTAATATAAAAATATTTATATAAATGTAATTTATATTATGATAATAATTTTATATAATGTTATTTAATACGTATAATATAAAAATACCACATATTTTTTAATCCATATATTTAAAATACAATAAATATAAAAATATTCATCCTGTTCAATCGCAAAATTTCTGAGGCTCCTTAAAATCGTTCAGACGTCGCATGCTGAATACCCTAATGACAATTATTCCAATGTGAAGTCATGTATGAAATAAATTATGATTTTTTTTATACTTAGATATATTTGGTCATTACTAAAAATATTATACATTCAAATAATTAGTAAATAAATATAAAGGCAATACAAAATAAGTATTTTTAATAATGTTATAATTTTAAAATAAAGAGTATATTTCGACAGCGCGCTGCAGCGAATTTCTTCGCTTGTGAATACATGTGCACACATACATTCGTCGGCTGTCGCAGTATGCGTGCAAAGAGCGGCTGGCTTTTGAGCGCTCTCTCGCTGGCTTTTGGGCAGAGAGCGAAAAGCCAGTTGAAAAGCCAGCACAAAAAATTCGTGTGCAAAAAAATCGTATGGCGTTACGCATCTTGGTGTTTATATTGGTCTTTGGTCAAACTTAGGGAGTCCTTGCGCGGTGTCAGGCGATAAAGGTGGCTAGGCGATAAGGGAGAACTTTGTTCTACCTGCTAGGCGATACACCTTGCCGACAAAGTCCAGGCTGAACTCCGGAAGCCAGGCGATAAAGGTGGCTAGGCGATAAGGCGTAACTTCGGTTCTCCGTCGATACACTTTGCCGGCCCCGGTAGGGAAGCTCGCATAACATCCAGGGTTTTGTTGGAGTCACTGGGAGAACTGGGGAGACTTCATCTACAGCTTCCAAAATTACTTTCTGGCCCTAGGATACATGGCGAAGCTGCCGGACCAGGTCAGACAGAGGAAGCAAGCCTACGGGAAGAGCTTCAAAGATTTTATGGTGGATATGCAGACCCTGATGCGGCCACTGAATATGTCGACCAAAGAAACGCTGGAGAGGATAAAAGAAAACAGCACGCCGGCACTCAGAATGTTTGTTCGCCCATATGAATGTCGAAATTTGGATACATTGATGGCGCTGGCAGACGAATTTGAGGAGCTCGACCAGCAGAGGGAGAAATTCGAGCTGGAAAACAATCCCCGCAAGCAGCAAGGGCAGAGCCATCCAGTACCAAGGCCAAGATCAGACCAGGGTGCGGTGTGCAGGCGATGCCAGGAGGACCCGGACGCACAACCACGAAGTACGCCGCGCGGCCACGAACCAGCAAACAATCGCGGCGGATTCGTAGCAAATCCTACCCAGGCCTGCCGCAGATGCGGGGGTCCAGACCACTGGGCGAAGGAATGCCGAAACCAACGGCTTACGTTCTGCTGGCGATGCGGAAAAATAGGAGTTCGGACGGTTCAGTGCTGTTCCGGGTCGGGAAATGCCCAGCGACCCCAGCCTCCGAGGGGCGGCCAGGGATCGCAAGGTGCTGCCTCTCGAAATTAATGGGCGACCTGCAGGCGGAAGAAATGCAACTGTCCGCCACGGTGCTCATAGGTGAAAGTAAGATTAAGGCCACGGTGGATACCGGCGCCACGGCGAGTTTCATCAGCGAAGAGCTGGCGGACAGGCTGCAGGCGGCAGGAAGGGTCGGACCCACGAGAAGGCAAGTACGGATGGCAGACGGTCGCTGCGGGGAAATAAGATCACAGCTGGAGACCAGAATTGGACTGGGAACGAAAACAATTTCAATGGAGCTGCTGATTTTACCAGGACTGATCGACGCCCTGGTGTTGGGATGGAATTTCCTCACCAGAATCGGGGCAGAAGTCGAGTGCGCAGGATACAGCGCGTCGATACCGGCAAAGAATAGACGAGGAGGATGGCTGGAGAAAAAACTGTCAGTGGCAATAGTTGAAACACCCAAAAGATTTGCGGAAAAGGATGTGGAGGGATTTTTAGAAGCCGAGTTGGACGAGCTGGAAGGAATAAATGGTACATCCAACGTGGCCGTACATAGGATCACCATGAAGGACGACCAACCAGTCAAACAACGGTACTACCCTAAAAATCCAAAAATGCAGGGTGAGATAAATGCCAAGGTAGACGAGCTGCTGGAAAAAGGATGTATCGAGCCGTCCAGGAGTCCCTACAGCTCACCAATAGTCATGGTGAGAAAGAAGACTGGAAAGTGGAGGCTGTGTGTGGATTTCCGGCAAATAAATGCGTGGTCCATAAAGGACGCATACCCGATGCCGATGATAAATTACATCCTGGACCAGCTACGAGAGGCGAAGTACATCAGCAGTCTCGATCTAAAGGACGGTTACTGGCAGATCCCCTTGGAGGCAGACAGCAGGCAGTATACGGCGTTTACTGTACCAGGGAAGGGCCTGTTTCAATGGAAGGTGATGCCATTTGGCCTACACTCCGCGTCGGCAACATTCCAGCGGGCATTGATCAAGTCATTGGACCAGAAATGATGCCGCATGCCTTCGCGTATCAGGACGACACTATCGTCATCGGGCGAACGCTCGAAGAGCATATGGAAAACCTGAATTAAGTGTTTAGGAGACTACGGGCTGCCAACCTGAAAGTAAATGCGGAAAAATGCAAATTTTTTAGAAAGGAACAGCAATACTTGGGGCATCGCATAACAGACCAAGGCATCGGAACAGACCCAGAAAAAGTGTCGGCAATTGCCTTAATAAAACCACCGGCCAATGTTAAGGAGTTACGACAATATTTGGGAGTGGCGTCGTGGTACAGGCGTTTTGTGCCAGATTTTGCAACGTTGGTGCATCCGTTGAATAGCCTGCTCCGGAAAAGCACAAAATGGGAATGGACAGATGACCATCAACAGGCGTTTGAAGCTGTCAAGGCCAGGCTAATCGCAGACCCAATCTTAGCATGCCCAGATTTCACAAAGACATTTGTGCTGCAGACCGATGCCAGCGATTACGGGCTCGGTGCTATTCTCACACGGAATTCCGACCAAGGCGAGAGGGTGATCTCGTATTCCAGTAGGTCCCTAAATGGTTCGGAAAGAAATATGTGCAAAGCTGCGAGAGCTGCCTACGATATAAGCCAAGCCAACTACAGGCGGCCGGAAAAATGCTGACCCAAGTACCGGAAGAGCCGTGGGCCACTGTGTGCGCAGATTTCGTCTGATCACAGACAATGGCGTTCAGGGCGTTTAAAAAATTCCTGGGTGAATTAGGCGTCCGACACCAGTTTACGGCCCCATACACGCCCCAGGAAAACCCGACGGAGAGAGCCAACAGGACGGTGAAAACTATGATCGCCCAGTTCACCGGGACAGACCAGAGGACTTGGGACGAAAAGTGGCCGGAACTGCAGTTGGCCGTGAATACGAGCGTGGCTGAATCCACGGGATATTCGCCTGCTTTTATTACGCAAGGGAGAGAGCCTAGGTTACCCAGCGCACTGTATGACGAAGGAACAATCGGCACAGGAAGGGAAACGCAAACTCCGGCCGAGAACGCACAGAAGCTGAAAGAAATCTTCGAACTGGTGAAGCGAAATATGGAAAAGGCAGCGCAGGATCAGGCACGCCACTACAATCTGCGTTGACGCCCATGGAAACCGAACATCGGTGACACGGTCTGGGCTAAGGAACATCATCTGTCCAAGGCCGCAGAACGATTCGCTGCAAAATTGGAACCAAAATATGACGGGCCTTTTAAGATAATAAATTTTAATTCGCCTGTGATATGCAATTTGCGGCACGAAAAGACTGGCAAAGAAAAAAACCGCCCACGTTAGCCAATTAAAAAAACAATTTATTGATGGCCAATACAAAGGATCGAAGTCGGACCTAGCGGGGGCGCACTGTGAATCCGAAGAGAGGGAGAGGACGATACACAGTATCGAACTCACACAGATACACTAGGAGCGCGAGAGCGGGAGAGGGAGGGTCATAGGATGCGGATACCGTTACCGGGTAACGCATACCAAAGCGGGGACCCGTCGGAGCCCGTAGCAAGGGAAAGTCCAAAGGCCGCCGCGGATAACGGAACCGGAAACATGGGCAACCGAGGTTTCGTCAGCGCGCGAGCGCCAGGCCTTTTAAAATCAGGTCGCCAAGATGCCAGACCGCAGCAGCAGCAACAGCCAAGTCATGAGGGGAGAGGGGCGGGGAGGCAGCACCGGGCAACAGCCAGCGGCGAGATGGAGGCGGGACTCAGGTTCCGCACTCCAGCTGCTGGCGTCCCCCCTGGTGTCGCGGTCTCCGTCGCCGAACCCCGAATGGGAGGACGAGGAACGGATCTCGGATGTAGAGCTGGAGGAGGAGGAGGAGGCCGGCGTCCGGTCGGCAGGGCAGGAGGCTGAGGTGCCGACCATCAGCCTGTCCTCGTCCGAGGAGGAGGAGGAGGAAGCCCAGGAGGACACCGGGACGGAGACGGTGAGTCCGAAGGTCTCCTCGGACGAGGAGGACGAGCCACGTCGGGCGGCAAAGGCCCGGATGGCATTCCGCCGTATAAGGAGGGCCGCAGCCGGATTCGGTTGGGCGACGCAGCGCCATCGGGTCGCACGGAGGAAGCAAAGCGGATTTTCGCAACCCGGGCAGAGGTGGTGCGGCGAATATTCGCGCAGCGGGCGGTGGCACGGGCAGCCGCAGCAGCCAGAGAGTGGCAGAAGCGGCTGGATGAGGCTGAGGCCGAAGAGGCAGCAATCTGGGCACGGCCAGGCCCTATGGAGCAGCCGCTGCCGCAGGCACCTCCACCGCCGTCGCCACCGCTGTCGCTGTCGCAACCACCACCACTGCCGTCGCCGCCCCGGGCAGCAGCACCGCCGTCGCCACCACCGTCGCCGCCCCGGGCAGCAGCACCGCCACCGCCACCACCGTCGCCGCGCCGGGCAGCAACACCGCCACCGCCACCGCCGTCACCGCCGCAGGCACCACGGCCATTCCAGGCACCACGGCACGGAGCGGAGACACCGCCGCCTCCACCGCCGCCGTGGGTGCTGACGCCATCGCCGTTGCCAGCCAAACTGCTCGGTGGGGAGCCGGAGTTCTGGGAGAAGGGGCCCTGGGTGTGGCCATCCGCAGAAGGGCCAGCCGCACGGCCGCCCAAAGTCGCCAGGATGACATCGTGCCCGGAGCCGCGGTCGCCACCAGCAAGGCCGTCGATCCGGGTGGCTGGCGGGGCGGTGAGAGTCCTGAAGGCCCAATAAAAGGCCTTTAAAGGTTTTAATTCGAAAATTGGTTTGTTTATTTACATTTGGGAGCAATGGGTTGCCGGACATAGGCAATAGGGACGGGGGCGCCGAGATAGGCGGTCGATCGATAGTTGCGATCGACGGGTTAACAAAATTGGTTATTTCTATGTTCAAGAATTCAAATGGCAACTTAAGACAACGAAAAGGCAACGACGATGGCAACACTGGAACCCACAATCGATAAACGCGATCGTGGTGAGATTCCAGGGAGTTGCCGGACCGAGGAAAAGCGAAATGGTGACTTTTAGTTGGGGGAATTGTCTCGACGGGAAAATTCGAATTTCACGTAGGGAACTGTCTGGGGAACTGGGAAATGGGAACTGTGAACTATCTGGGGAACTGTGAACTATCTGGGCAAAAATGTGCCAACGATTTAATTAGGTTATATAACTAAACATTAAAGAGAAGAGCACAGAGGGTGCTTCTGACTATGTTGACTGTCGCTCGCAGATTAATTTGTCGGTTTTACATTCCATTTTCACCGAAGCTGCAGCTCTTCAAATTATGTATGTATGTACATACATATGAACAAACTAACTGTGATCTGGTCCGATCTTTCGAACAAGACTACGAATAAAAGGCAAAGAAGAATGTCTGTAACTAGAGAGCTTACAGTGTGACGTCAGTTACACTGCAAGTTCTCGTGTTGACAATATAGAGTCCAAACATTCTCCCCCCTAATGATATTATTAGAATATTATTAACTGCTTCTTCAACGTCTTCGGTAGGTTGGAGGTTGGACGCTAAAAAGATAATGCAACTTAGAATTGTTGTGGAGGGTCAAGATCACGATTTAACCAATTATCTTGTATGGGTAATGGTCACAATTTTGCTGCTGGCCGTTTAATAATACCATTCTGAGACTGGAGTTTAACCACTCGAACCAAACCGTCTTGGCCGCAATGAGTTTCAGTAATTCGACCAAGAGCCCATAGATTAGACGGCAAACGTTCATCTTTAATGAGTACTAGATCTCCAGCCTGCAAGTTACGCCTATTTTCCAACCATTTCGGTCTCCGCTGCAAGATGACAGTTCCTCCATCTCTCGGTGGTACTTAGTTTATCGGCCTGCTCTGTTGGCATAGCGAGTAGAGCATCCCCAACTAAGAAATGGCCTGGAGTTAGGACCATCAAATCTTCCGGGTCATTGCTTAGCGGGCACAACGGACGAGAGTTTAAGCACGCTTCAATTTGAGCTAATACAGTGGCCAATTCCTCGTATGTAAGCGTACGATCACCAACTGTCCTTTTTAAGTGGTGTTTCATTGACTTAACACCCGCCTCCCATAGACCTCCAAAATGTGGAGCGGAGGGAGGGTTAAAATGCCACGTAATCCCGTCATCTGTGAGTTTACCTAGATTTGTTTTTTCGATGTACAACTTGTATGCCAACTTGTCTGCCTGCAGTTTCCGATTTGCCCCGACGAAATTTGTGCCACAGTCGCTATAAATATGAACACATTTTCCACGTCGCCCGATGAATCGGTGAAGTGCTCCAAGAAATGCGTCCGATGTCAAATCCCCCACTGGTTCTAGGTGGATAGCTTTTGTTACAAGACATACAAAAACGGCGATATAGCCTTTAACCGAAGTCCGTCCTCTTCCTTTAGATGGCGAAATGTTGAACGGTCCTGCGTAGTCTATCCCAACTGACGTAAAAGTCTTCTGTGGCCGAATCCTGGCCGGTGGCAGATTACCCATCTTTTGGCTTGTAATACTAGGGTTAAATTTATAGCAAACAATACATTTATGGATTTCTCTTCATACGGCGTTACGTCCGTTGATGATCCAACATTTTTTCCTGATATGATTGAGTGTAAGAGCCGCACCTCCATGTAAGGTACTGACATGGCTATAACGAATGACCAAGCTTGTAAATGAATGCTGATAAGGTAGAATGTATGGGTGTTTTTCCGCCATCGGCAGCAGTGCGTCTCTCAAGCGTCCTCCAAGTCGAATGATTTTTTCCGATTCATCAAAATACGGATTGAGTGGTAAAGCGGACTTTGCTTATGTAACATTTTCCCTTCCGATAATAGTTTCCAATCGCCTGCAAAGCCTTCCATTTGGCACATACGAACCGCACACAAAAACCCTTCAGAAAGTTCGCTTATCGTGAGAGAATCTACTATTCGAGCAGATTTCGATATCCTGCAATTCCTTATAAATCTATGAATATAGGCCAGCATGCGAATGAGAAATGTGTACGATGAAAACCTTCCTAATATATCGGATCCGTTCTCTTTCTCCACAGAAATAGTGTTGCAGTGCATCTGCTTCTGTTCGCTGGTGACTCGCATATCGGTTCCAGAATCTAGTTTTGTCGATAGCCACTCACAATCTTTAAATCTCAGCCACGGCGGTCCATTCCACCATAATTGGCACGATGCTAATTTAGTAACACTGATACCCCGACTTAGAAGATCGGCAGGATTATCCTCAGATGCTATACGTCGCCATTGTTTCCCATCGCATAGCTCCAAAATTTTGCTTATGCGGTTGGCAACGAAAACCTTCCACCTCGCAGCACCTCCTTGGATCCAGCTCAAAACGATCATCGAATCTGACCAAAAGACAGTCTCTGCAAAATCAATATGAATAGTTAAGTGATCCTTTAAATACTTAAATATTTTCGCAGCAATGACTGCTGCACACAATTCCGCTCTTGGAATTGTAAGCTGCGGCTTGATAGGCGCTACCTTGCATTTCGCTAAAATTAGTTCCGCATGAAAGGCGTTCTCTCCTATCGGAATTCGTAAGTAAGCCGCCGCACCGTACGCGTATCCTGACGCGTCGCAGAACATGTGTAACTGTGGAGTTCCCTTTGACATTCCCCAAGCAATGTAGCGCGGTATATAAATCTTAGACAAGTTTGGTAGTTCTTGAATGAATTTCTGCCATTCTTTTTGAAGTTCCAATGGTACGTGGTCGTCCCAACTAAGTTTTGTCCTCCACAGAGCTTGCACCATTCGCTTTCCAACAACGGTGATTGGGCTCAACCATCCCATTGGGTCGAATAATCTCGCAATCGTCGAAAGCATCTTTCTCTTCGTGGGTGTACCTGTTGGGAGATCAAAATTAATTTCAAATCGAAACTCATCTTCATTGGGTTTCCAATATAATCCTAACGCTCTAATCGTCTCGTCACCTTGAAAGTTTAGAGGCTCTTTGGTTTCTCGATGTTTTAGAGGTATTCCTTCCAACAGTTGAGGACAGTTGCTGGCCCATTTTCGCAACTCAAAAGATCCCCTTCTCATCATTCCTCTAACTTGAGCTTGCAGTTCCTTTGCATCGGAAATACTATTTGCTCCAGATAAAACGTCGTCCACATACATCTGACGTTTAAGTACATTGGCTGCCAGCGGGTAGTTATGCTCTTCATCTTCGGCTAACTGCTGCATAACTCTAATGGCCAGATACGGAGCACAGCTCGTGCCAAACATGACCGTGCAGCAGGCATATTCCTCTACCTGGACAGTGTTGTCCGTTTTCCACAAAATTCTTTGAAATTGAGCATCCTTCTTATGTATATTAAAACATCTATACATTTTTTCCACGTCCGCAAGGAATGCAAATCTTATTACTCTCCAGTTGATCAGTATTGCTGGAAGCTCCATGTGCAATTTGGGCCCTATTGCTAAGATTTCATTCAAAGTTTTCCCATTGCTCGTCTTCATCGATCCGTCAAAGACGACGCGCACCTTGGTAGTCGTTGACGATTCTTTGATTACTGGGTGGTGAGGTAAATAACAATGTGTGGCTCCCCCCGGGTAGCCTGTTTCTTCCGTTTGCCCAGCTTGTGTAACAACCTTTTCCATTTGTCCCAACTCCAAGTATTCCTTTATGGTTTTGGAATACACTTCCTTCAGGTTGGCATCGTTGCGTAAACGCTTGTCCCAATGGCACAACCGCTTCAAAGCACCTTGACGCGACGACCCAATTACTAACTGGGGATCCAAAGTGGATAGAAATGGAAACCGCACTTGATATTTCCCTGAAGGTAACCGCACATGTGTATTAACAAAATGTTCCTCACACCACAAATCTTCCTTCGACAAAACTTCTGCTGCCTCATCCAACTGTTCAAATTCCCAGAATCTGCGAAGTAATCCTTCTAATTCCGCAGATGATTCGTCCTTGATTACGGTCACCGTATGCACCGAGACCTTTGTGATGGGTTCCTTAACTTTTCCTGATATAATAAATCCAAGTCGTGTGCTCTGAGCAATAGGCCAGCCATCCGGTCCATGACCGTTCTTGCAACATATGGCACATTTCTGCTCCGATCGGGCGACAAAGGAAGATTTCACATCTCGGCGCTTCTCAGATGATCCCGATGCTCCCTTTCGATCCTTGTTAGACAATATTGTCCTCTCGCCACTGGCGGACGTAAGTATAGTCCTGTATTGTCCATCGAGATGCGCGGATAATTCTTCGAATGTTGGTAACTCCTGCGAAGTAGCCAGGGATTTTTCCCAGTCCAACCGCAGCTCCGCAGGGTAGTTTCTTCGTCACCATGTAAACTATGACATGACTTTGATCGAAAAGGTTAACGCCAACCTTTTCCAATGATTTAATACAAGAACGACAAGTTTGTAAAAACCCCTTAAGCGAAACAGGGTCATCGCTATGCACCATGGGCTGTTGTTCTAATACCTGCATATAATGTTGAAACAGAATCGATGTAGATCAGTGAGTCTAGGGCTATTATGAACTCGCGCTTCAAATATTTCCTTAAATGCAGGCCAATCTACAAATTCACCGCTAAATATAGGCAATTTAACCGTTGGAAGTTTAACCTCATCGATCGTGGTTTGGTCTGGTGCTATAAACCGTGACGGTGGCGCGTTGCGATGCCCATCTTGAAAATCAAGATTGTTTAATTCCTGTTGATGCCAAAAGTCGATCCTTAGTCTCATTTAGGTCAGTTCTAATCTGCGCCACACTATCAATATACGCTTCTTGGAACTTTCCTTCAAGATCTGCCTCCTTATAATCGTTCCGAACCAATTCGTCATCCGAACGCACCAATTTTCGATGGTTCTCTCGGAACTCCATGCGAATATTGGCCAGAGATTCCGAAAGTTCTCTAACATGCGGCGTACAGAATCAATCAAAGCTGATTGCTCCGCAATTAATTCCTCAAGTGTCTCAGCCATGACCTTGACCCTCTTTCTCACAACAAAACACAGTGCACTAACCTTCTACAATAACCTTTTCGCGCTCCAGCGTAGTCCAAGTAGTGACCCACAGATAATCCACTCAGTCCAAGAGAAGTCTTCCCGGGTTTCGGCACCAAAATGTGTTGGCTCTGGCTGCGTACGACGGAGCCCCAATCTTCAGCAAAATATGATGCGGCGCACAGAATGATTGTCCACCTGTGGCGGCGTTGGAAGTTCCTCGTAGTGGTGGTCTGTTTCCCAAGGTCCCAAATAATTAGACGAAGGGTTCCAAAAATGTGCCAACGATTTAATTAGGTTATATAACTAAACATTAAAGAGAAGAGCACAGAGGGTGCTTCTGACTATGTTGACTGTCGCTCGCAGATTAATTTGTCGGTTTTACATTCCATTTTCACCGAAGCTGCAGCTCTTCAAATTATGTATGTATGTACATACATATGAACAAACTAACTGTGATCTGGTCCGATCTTTCGAACAAGACTACGAATAAAAGGCAAAGAAGAATGTCTGTAACTAGAGAGCTTACAGTGTGACGTCAGTTACACTGCAAGTTCTCGTGTTGACAATATAGAGTCCAAACAGTCCTCTACATAATAAAGATTATGTTTAATTTAATATTCGATATTTTAATGTTTACTATTTTTTATCGATTTTTGAAAATCTAAGAATCTTCCTCATTTTTTCCTAACGGCAAAAAAAACACTGATCTAAGTCAATTAGCAATATGAAAATCGTGGGAATCCTGATACTTTAAGGATTCATATGGTGGTTTTTACTGAAGCTCTAGGTCAATTCTAAAAAAGTTACATTAGCCTAAAGAAGAAATAATAATTCCAACAAATTATACACAAGCATTGAACACCGAATGCATTCTCTCGCACTGTCTCTCTCTCTGACTCTGTGTAGTATAATAAGCGTGCGGCGGCTGATCTTGATTTCTTTTTAAAACTTAAATTAAAAACTTAACAATAAATTAACAGTAAATTAAAATTAAATTATACCAGCAACACACACGAATAAACCCCGTCAAAGCGTTCAAGCCGCTGGGCTTTGGAAAAAGGGCAGGGGGCAGTCATCTATATATATAAAACTGTTCATTGAAAACTAAGAATCAACGCACAGCCTAAACTAATTAAATGACCCTATTAAAAATTTTTACCATTCAATTCTTTTAACACTTGTGAGGAGTCTTAAATTCCCCACAAATCCCGATGCAGGAGATCGGCCTAGCAACAGCGGAGGAGGCGAGAAAGCCGGAGAAATGAAGGGCATCCAGGTCAAACGGGAAACATTCGCACCTTGGACCCTCATATGGCAAGGGCAACGAGGTCATACGGTGAATTGGCGGACTTCGGACCCGCCTAAAGAGGACACACCGTGAATT
The DNA here is from genome assembly GCA_036346975.1 of Drosophila prolongata. Taxonomy (NCBI): domain Eukaryota; kingdom Metazoa; phylum Arthropoda; class Insecta; order Diptera; family Drosophilidae; genus Drosophila; species Drosophila prolongata. The sequence continues at coordinate 14,417 of JAYMZC010000199.1, read as the reverse complement.
AACGGTACCTCGATGGACCTTGGATTCGAGCGAAATAACGGCACCTACAGCGCCTATAAAAAGGACGGCGCAAGCGCAGCTCGGGACAGTACGACTGCGAGAATCAGAGCGAGTGCGTGAACGCGGAATAAGTAAACATCGAAACCGAAGTGCCCAAGGATCAAGATCGCAAAGTCGAGACGCCGAACGACGACAAGTCTACAAGGCTGAGGCTACAACGCTGAGATCCAACGGTGCTAGGTCGTGGTAAAGTCAAACTTAGGGAGTCCTTGCGCGGTGTCAGGCGATAAAGGTGGCTAGGCGATAAGGGAGAACTTTGTTCTACCTGCTAGGCGATACACCTTGCCGACAAAGTCCAGTCCAAGCGATAAGGCGTAACTTCGGTTCACCTGCTAGGCGATACTCCTTGCCGGCTCCGGTAGGGAAGCTCGCATAACATCCAGGGTTTTGGTGGAGTCGTCCCGATCTCAGTCCCCCGCAGCAGCACGCCAGGAGCAGCGCAGCAGCGAGCCAGGAGCAACGCAGCAGAAGACAGCGACAACTGGCAACAGATTAATAGCAATAAAGCTATATTTTAGAGAAATAATAAACCAGCACCAACCTAATCATTTCTGGCGTTATCCTTTGGTCACGTGCGGTCACTCAATATAAATTTGGTGGAACGAACTCACAACCTCTCTGAGCTAGCCGCACGTTTAAGTAGCGAGCAGAAATAAAGAATCAGGTCGTTATATCTGGCGCCCAACGTGGGGCGTGTATGGGGCCGTGAAATGGTGTCGGACGCCTAATTCACCCAGGAATTTTTTAAACGCCCTGCTGGTGAACTGAACGCCATTGTCTGTAATCAGCACCTTGGGCACGCCGTATCTTGCGAGGATCCGCTCGCGGATCGCCTTTTCCAGAGTTTCGTCGTTGCCCTGCGCATTGGCACCATTTCGGTCCACTTGGAGAACCTATCTACCAGCACTAGTAGCATAGAATTCCCGTGTTTGGAGCGGGGGCAGTGGTCCGACGAAATCTGCGCACACAGTGGCCCACGGCTCTTCCGGTACTTGGGTCAGCATTTTTCCGGCCGCCTGCAGTTGGCTTGGCTTATATCGTAGGCAGCTCTCGCAGTTTTGCACATATTTCCTTATGTCGCGGTGCATTCCCGGCCAATGGTATCTTGCTGCGACTCTGGCAATTGTTTTCCGACTGCCCACGTGGCATGCTGTCGGTGAGTTGTGGTTCTCCGACATTACCTGCCGCCTGGACCCAGTTGGCACGCACAGCTTCCATGATGTGACATTCTCGTTGCCTGCTCTGTGCGGTATGTGGCGATATAGCTGGTCGGCTTCTGTCATGTAGTCTGGATATTTTTGGGGATTTTGGGAAATCTTGCTCCGCATATCCCTTATCCAGTTACACTCGCCGGTTTCGCTTGCGCCGTCCTTTTTATGGGCGCTGTAGGTGCCGTTATTTCCCTCGGGTCCAAGGTCCATCGAGGTACCGTTAATTCACGGTGTGTCCTCTTTAGGCGGGTCCGAAGACCGCCAATTCACCGTATGACCTCGTTGCCCTTGTCATATGAGGGTCCTAGGTCCGAATGTTTCCCGTTTGACCTGGATGCCCTTCATTTCTCCGGCTTTCCCGCCTCCTCCGCTGTTGCTAGGCCGATCTCCTGCATCGGGATTTGTGGGGAGTTTAAGACTCCTCACATTTCCCCTTTCCTTCGGAAATGTAATGAAAGTGGTGACTTTCCCCGCCCTTTATGTTTATACTACTCGAATTCCCAGCCTGACTTGGGTGTTAGATGTTCCCCAGACAGTTCCCCGAAAGACTTAACCTCTCCCCAGACTGTTCTCCTAAAAGACTTTACTCGTACAGCTCCTTGGAAGACTTGAACTTTCCCGCGACTGTTTCCCTAAAAGACTTTTCCATGCAGCTCCTTGAAAGATTATTTCCTCAGACTGTTTCCCTGTTCCCCAGATAGTTCACAGTTCCCATTTCCCAGACAGTTCCCAGTTCCCCAGATAGTTCACAGTTCCCCAGATAGAGGGCCGCAGCCTCCGGAGGAGGCAAAGCGTATATTCGCAACCCGGGCAGCCGCAGCAGCCAGGGAGTGGCAAAAGCGGCTGGATGAGGCCAAAGAGGCAGCGATCTGGGCACGGCCAGGCCCTCCGGAGCGGCCCGCCGCTGCAAGCACCTCCACCGCCGTCGCCACCGCCGTCGCCACCGCCGTCGCTGTCGCAGCCGCCACCACTGCCGTCGCCGCCGCGGGCAGCAACACCGCCACCACTGTCGCCGCCCGGGCATCAACACCGCCACCGCCACCACCGTCGCCGCCCCGGGCAGCAGCACCGCCACCGCCACCACTGTCGCCGCCCCGGGCAGCAGCACCGCCACCGCCACCACCGTCGCCGCCCCGGGCAGCAGCACCGCCACCGCCACCACCGTCACCGCCGCAGGCACCACGGCCATCCCAGGCACCACGGCACGGAGCGGAGACACCTCCGCCTCCACCGCCGCCGTGGGTGCCAACGCCATCGCCATTGCCAGCAAAACGGCTCGGTGGGGAGCCGGAGTTCTGGGAGAAGGGGCCCTGGGTGTGGCCGACATCAGGAGTGCCAGCCGCACGGCCGCCCAAAGTCGCCAGGCTGACGTCGTGCCCGGAGCCGCGGTCCCCACCAGCCAGGCCGTCAGTGTCCCGCCAACATTCGGCGGACAGCAGCCGCTGGCAGGAGATCGCCGAGGAAGAGTGGCCGCCCAGGGTGGCAGCCGAGGCCAACAGGCAGCAGAGGAGAGCCCGTAGCAGCCGCTGGGCCAAACTCCTCGCGGTAGACGGCGTCCGCATCCGGGTATCAAACGGGGTGGTAAGAGTCCTGAGGGGCTAATAAAAGCCATTAATGGTTTTAAAATCACAATTGGTTTGTTTATTTACCTTTTGGAATAAGGGGGTTGCCGGACATAGGTAATAGGGATGGGGGCGCCGAGATAGGCGGTCGATCGATAGTTGCGATCGATGGGCTAACAAAATTGGTTATTTCTATGTTCAAGAATTCAAATGGCAACTTAAGACAACGAAAAGGCAACGACGATGGCAACACTTGAACCCACAATCGATAAACGCGATCGTGGTGAGATTCCAGGGAGTTGCCGGACCGAGGGAAAGCGAAATGGTGACTTTTAGTTTGGGGAAATGTCTGGGCGGGAAAATTCGAATTTCACGCTGGGAACTGTCAGGGGAACTGTGAACTATCTGGGGAACTGTGAACTATCTGGGGCAATGTGAACTATCTGGTGAAATGGGAACTGTGAACTATCTGTGGAACTGGGAACTGTCTGGGAAATGGGAACTGTGAACTATCTGGGGAAAAGGGAAACAGTCTGAGGAAATAATCTTTCAAGGAGCTGCATGGAAAAGCCTTTTAGGGAAACAGTCTCGGGAAAGTTCAAGTCTTTCAAGGAGCTGTACGAGTAAAGTCTTTTAGGAGAACAGTCTGGGGAGAGGTTAAGTCTTTCGGGGAACTGCCTGGTGAACATCTAACACGCAAGTCAGGCGGGGAATTCGAGTAGTATAAACATAAAGGGCGGGGAAAGTCACCACTTTCATTACATTTCCGAAGGAAGGGGGAAATGTGAGAAGTCTTAAACTCCCCACAAATCCCGATGCAGGAGATCGGCCTAGCAACAGTGGAGGAGGCGAGAAAGCCGGAGAAATGAAGGGCATACAGGTCAAACCGGAAACATTCGGACCTTGGACCCTCACATGGCAAGGGCAACGAGGTCATACGGTAAATTGGCGGACTTCGGACCCGCCTAAAGAGGACACACCGTGAATTAATTAATAACCTTGGACCCGAGGGAAATAACGGCACCTACAGCGCCTATAAAAAGGTCGGCGCAAGCGCAGCTCGGGACAGTACGAGTGCGAGAACGCGGAATAAGTAAACATCGAAACCGAAGTGCCCAAGGATCAAGATCGCAAAGTCGAGACGCCGAACGACGACAAGTCTACAAGGCTGAGGCTACAACGCTGAGATCCAACGGTGCTAGGTCGTGGTAAAGTCAAACCAAAGACCAATATAATCACTAAGATGCGTAACGCCCATACATTGGTTTTGCAATATGCAGCTCGTTTTTTGGTGGCGACGAAAATTCCGCTCTCTCCGCTCGCACAAAGTTGAGAGCGTAAAAATCTAAAAATAGAATTGCACGAATAAGGAAGTGCGTATGTGTGCGTATTTGTTCGAGAAGACGATTTTCGTCCAGAAATCATTTTTGGACGAAGAAACTAATTGTGTGTCAAAAGAACTTGTATGATTGAACAGGGTGATTATTTAAATTGCATTTATGAATACATATATGGCAATAAAGCTTGATGTAAAACTTTAATTGATTTAAATATATAAAACGAAACATTTAATTTGATACGCAGATATTCATTTTTATTTATCCATCGTTTTTTTGTTTACCTAATAAATATTTAAAGCTAATATTATTATTTTATAAAAAGTTAAACTATTTATAACAACACGAATTGAATGCTTAATTATAAAACTAAGCTGCAGAATATCCTATTTATATTTAATATTACGTACATACATATACATGTTATAATTTTTAGAATGTTTTTTCGATGCCATTTTTTTTTAATTTTTCAGTAAAATATTATTTATTTATTGGTGTCGCTTACAATTCATTTTTAATAAGTTTTTTGTTTCCCCTTTGCTAAATAATTAAAATAGTTAATATAAAAATATTTATATAAATGTAATTTATATTATGATAATAATTTTATATAATGTTATTTAATACGTATAATATAAAAATACCACATATTTTTTAATCCATATATTTAAAATACAATAAATATAAAAATATTCATCCTGTTCAATCGCAAAATTTCTGAGGCTCCTTAAAATCGTTCAGACGTCGCATGCTGAATACCCTAATGACAATTATTCCAATGTGAAGTCATGTATGAAATAAATTATGATTTTTTTTATACTTAGATATATTTGGTCATTACTAAAAATATTATACATTCAAATAATTAGTAAATAAATATAAAGGCAATACAAAATAAGTATTTTTAATAATGTTATAATTTTAAAATAAAGAGTATATTTCGACAGCGCGCTGCAGCGAATTTCTTCGCTTGTGAATACATGTGCACACATACATTCGTCGGCTGTCGCAGTATGCGTGCAAAGAGCGGCTGGCTTTTGAGCGCTCTCTCGCTGGCTTTTGGGCAGAGAGCGAAAAGCCAGTTGAAAAGCCAGCACAAAAAATTCGTGTGCAAAAAAATCGTATGGCGTTACGCATCTTGGTGTTTATATTGGTCTTTGGTCAAACTTAGGGAGTCCTTGCGCGGTGTCAGGCGATAAAGGTGGCTAGGCGATAAGGGAGAACTTTGTTCTACCTGCTAGGCGATACACCTTGCCGACAAAGTCCAGGCTGAACTCCGGAAGCCAGGCGATAAAGGTGGCTAGGCGATAAGGCGTAACTTCGGTTCTCCGTCGATACACTTTGCCGGCCCCGGTAGGGAAGCTCGCATAACATCCAGGGTTTTGTTGGAGTCACTGGGAGAACTGGGGAGACTTCATCTACAGCTTCCAAAATTACTTTCTGGCCCTAGGATACATGGCGAAGCTGCCGGACCAGGTCAGACAGAGGAAGCAAGCCTACGGGAAGAGCTTCAAAGATTTTATGGTGGATATGCAGACCCTGATGCGGCCACTGAATATGTCGACCAAAGAAACGCTGGAGAGGATAAAAGAAAACAGCACGCCGGCACTCAGAATGTTTGTTCGCCCATATGAATGTCGAAATTTGGATACATTGATGGCGCTGGCAGACGAATTTGAGGAGCTCGACCAGCAGAGGGAGAAATTCGAGCTGGAAAACAATCCCCGCAAGCAGCAAGGGCAGAGCCATCCAGTACCAAGGCCAAGATCAGACCAGGGTGCGGTGTGCAGGCGATGCCAGGAGGACCCGGACGCACAACCACGAAGTACGCCGCGCGGCCACGAACCAGCAAACAATCGCGGCGGATTCGTAGCAAATCCTACCCAGGCCTGCCGCAGATGCGGGGGTCCAGACCACTGGGCGAAGGAATGCCGAAACCAACGGCTTACGTTCTGCTGGCGATGCGGAAAAATAGGAGTTCGGACGGTTCAGTGCTGTTCCGGGTCGGGAAATGCCCAGCGACCCCAGCCTCCGAGGGGCGGCCAGGGATCGCAAGGTGCTGCCTCTCGAAATTAATGGGCGACCTGCAGGCGGAAGAAATGCAACTGTCCGCCACGGTGCTCATAGGTGAAAGTAAGATTAAGGCCACGGTGGATACCGGCGCCACGGCGAGTTTCATCAGCGAAGAGCTGGCGGACAGGCTGCAGGCGGCAGGAAGGGTCGGACCCACGAGAAGGCAAGTACGGATGGCAGACGGTCGCTGCGGGGAAATAAGATCACAGCTGGAGACCAGAATTGGACTGGGAACGAAAACAATTTCAATGGAGCTGCTGATTTTACCAGGACTGATCGACGCCCTGGTGTTGGGATGGAATTTCCTCACCAGAATCGGGGCAGAAGTCGAGTGCGCAGGATACAGCGCGTCGATACCGGCAAAGAATAGACGAGGAGGATGGCTGGAGAAAAAACTGTCAGTGGCAATAGTTGAAACACCCAAAAGATTTGCGGAAAAGGATGTGGAGGGATTTTTAGAAGCCGAGTTGGACGAGCTGGAAGGAATAAATGGTACATCCAACGTGGCCGTACATAGGATCACCATGAAGGACGACCAACCAGTCAAACAACGGTACTACCCTAAAAATCCAAAAATGCAGGGTGAGATAAATGCCAAGGTAGACGAGCTGCTGGAAAAAGGATGTATCGAGCCGTCCAGGAGTCCCTACAGCTCACCAATAGTCATGGTGAGAAAGAAGACTGGAAAGTGGAGGCTGTGTGTGGATTTCCGGCAAATAAATGCGTGGTCCATAAAGGACGCATACCCGATGCCGATGATAAATTACATCCTGGACCAGCTACGAGAGGCGAAGTACATCAGCAGTCTCGATCTAAAGGACGGTTACTGGCAGATCCCCTTGGAGGCAGACAGCAGGCAGTATACGGCGTTTACTGTACCAGGGAAGGGCCTGTTTCAATGGAAGGTGATGCCATTTGGCCTACACTCCGCGTCGGCAACATTCCAGCGGGCATTGATCAAGTCATTGGACCAGAAATGATGCCGCATGCCTTCGCGTATCAGGACGACACTATCGTCATCGGGCGAACGCTCGAAGAGCATATGGAAAACCTGAATTAAGTGTTTAGGAGACTACGGGCTGCCAACCTGAAAGTAAATGCGGAAAAATGCAAATTTTTTAGAAAGGAACAGCAATACTTGGGGCATCGCATAACAGACCAAGGCATCGGAACAGACCCAGAAAAAGTGTCGGCAATTGCCTTAATAAAACCACCGGCCAACGTTAAGGAGTTACGACAATATTTGGGAGTGGCGTCGTGGTACAGGCGTTTTGTGCCAGATTTTGCAACGTTGGTGCATCCGTTGAATAGCCTGCTCCGGAAAAGCACAAAATGGGAATGGACAGATGACCATCAACAGGCGTTTGAAGCTGTCAAGGCCAGGCTAATCGCAGACCCAATCTTAGCATGCCCAGATTTCACAAAGACATTTGTGCTGCAGACCGATGCCAGCGATTACGGGCTCGGTGCTATTCTCACACGGAATTCCGACCAAGGCGAGAGGGTGATCTCGTATTCCAGTAGGTCCCTAAATGGTTCGGAAAGAAATATGTGCAAAGCTGCGAGAGCTGCCTACGATATAAGCCAAGCCAACTACAGGCGGCCGGAAAAATGCTGACCCAAGTACCGGAAGAGCCGTGGGCCACTGTGTGCGCAGATTTCGTCGGACCACTGCCCCGCTCCAAACACGGGAATTCTATGCTACTAGTGCTGGTAGATAGGTTCTCCAAGTGGACCGAAATGGTGCCAATGCGCAGGGCAACGACGGAAACTCTGGAAAAGGCGATCCGCGAGCGGATCCTCGCAAGATACGGCGTACCCAAGGTGCTGATCACAGACAATGGCGTTCAGGGCGTTTAAAAAATTCCTGGGTGAATTAGGCGTCCGACACCAGTTTACGGCCCCATACACGCCCCAGGAAAACCCGACGGAGAGAGCCAACAGGACGGTGAAAACTATGATCGCCCAGTTCACCGGGACAGACCAGAGGACTTGGGACGAAAAGTGGCCGGAACTGCAGTTGGCCGTGAATACGAGCGTGGCTGAATCCACGGGATATTCGCCTGCTTTTATTACGCAAGGGAGAGAGCCTAGGTTACCCAGCGCACTGAATGACGAAGGAACAATCGGCACAGGAAGGGAAACGCAAACTCCGGCCGAGAACGCACAGAAGCTGAAAGAAATCTTCGAACTGGTGAAGCGAAATATGGAAAAGGCAGCGCAGGATCAGGCACGCCACTACAATCTGCGTTGACGCCCATGGAAACCGAACATCGGTGACACGGTCTGGGCTAAGGAACATCATCTGTCCAAGGCCGCAGAAGGATTCGCTGCAAAATTGGAACCAAAATATGACGGGCCTTTTAAGATAATAAATTTTAATTCGCCTGTGATATGCAATTTGCGGCACGAAAAGACTGGCAAAGAAAAAACCGCCCACGTTAGCCAATTAAAAAAACAATTTATTGATGGCCAATACAAAGGATCGAAGTCGGACCTAGCGGGGGCGCACTGTGAATCCGAAGAGAGGGAGAGGACGATACACAGTATCGAACTCACACAGATACACTAGGAGCGCGAGAGCGGGAGAGGGAGGGTCATAGGATGCGGATACCGTTACCGGGTAACGCATACCAAAGCGGGGACCCGTCGGAGCCCGTAGCAAGGGAAAGTCCAAAGGCCGCCGCGGATAACGGAACCGGAAACATGGGCAACCGAGGTTTCGTCAGCGCGCGAGCGCCAGGCCTTTTAAAATCAGGTCGCCAAGATGCCAGACCGCAGCAGCAGCAACAGCCAAGTCATGAGGGGAGAGGGGCGGGGAGGCAGCACCGGGCAACAGCCAGCGGCGAGATGGAGGCGGGACTCAGGTTCCGCACTCCAGCTGCTGGCGTCCCCCCTGGTGTCGCGGTCTCCGTCGCCGAACCCCGAATGGGAGGACGAGGAACGGATCTCGGATGTAGAGCTGGAGGAGGAGGAGGAGGCCGGCGTCCGGTCGGCAGGGCAGGAGGCTGAGGTGCCGACCATCAGCCTGTCCTCGTCCGAGGAGGAGGAGGAGGAAGCCCAGGAGGACACCGGGACGGAGACGGTGAGTCCGAAGGTCTCCTCGGACGAGGAGGACGAGCCACGTCGGGCGGCAAAGGCCCGGATGGCATTCCGCCGTATAAGGAGGGCCGCAGCCGGATTCGGTTGGGCGACGCAGCGCCATCGGGTCGCACGGAGGAAGCAAAGCGGATTTTCGCAACCCGGGCAGAGGTGGTGCGGCGAATATTCGCGCAGCGGGCGGTGGCACGGGCAGCCGCAGCAGCCAGAGAGTGGCAGAAGCGGCTGGATGAGGCTGAGGCCGAAGAGGCAGCAATCTGGGCACGGCCAGGCCCTATGGAGCAGCCGCTGCCGCAGGCACCTCCACCGCCGTCGCCACCGCTGTCGCTGTCGCAACCACCACCACTGCCGTCGCCGCCCCGGGCAGCAGCACCGCCGTCGCCACCACCGTCGCCGCCCCGGGCAGCAGCACCGCCACCGCCACCACCGTCGCCGCGCCGGGCAGCAACACCGCCACCACCGCCGCAGGCACCACGGCCATTCCAGGCACCACGGCACGGAGCGGAGACACCGCCGCCTCCACCGCCGCCGTGGGTGCTGACGCCATCGCCGTTGCCAGCCAAACTGCTCGGTGGGGAGCCGGAGTTCTGGGAGAAGGGGCCCTGGGTGTGGCCATCCGCAGAAGGGCCAGCCGCACGGCCGCCCAAAGTCGCCAGGATGACATCGTGCCCGGAGCCGCGGTCGCCACCAGCAAGGCCGTCGATGAGCCTACAAACTTCGGCGGACAGCAGCCGCTGGGCCAAGCTGCTAGTGGTAGATGGCGTCCGCTACCGCATCCGGGTGGCTGGCGGGGCGGTGAGAGTCCTGAAGGCCCAATAAAAGGCCTTTAAAGGTTTTAATTCGAAAATTGGTTTGTTTATTTACATTTGGGAGCAATGGGTTGCCGGACATAGGCAATAGGGACGGGGGCGCCGAGATAGGCGGTCGATCGATAGTTGCGATCGACGGGTTAACAAAATTGGTTATTTCTATGTTCAAGAATTCAAATGGCAACTTAAGACAACGAAAAGGCAACGACGATGGCAACACTGGAACCCACAATCGATAAACGCGATCGTGGTGAGATTCCAGGGAGTTGCCGGACCGAGGAAAAGCGAAATGGTGACTTTTAGTTGGGGGAATTGTCTCGACGGGAAAATTCGAATTTCACGTAGGGAACTGTCTGGGGAACTGGGAAATGGGAACTGTGAACTATCTGGGGAACTGTGAACTATCTGGGCAACTGTGAACAATCTGGGGAACTGGGAACTGTCTGGGAAATGGGAACTGTGAACTATCTGGGGAACAGGGAAACAGTCTGGGGAGATAATCTTTCAAGGAGCTGCATGGAAAAGCCTTTTAGGGAAACAGTCGCGGGAAAGTTCAAGTCTTTCAAGGAGCTGTACGAGGGAAGTCGTTTAGGAGAGCAGTCTGGGGAAAGGTTAAGTCTTTCGGGGAACTGTCTGGGGAACATCTAACACGCAAGTCAGGCGGGGAATTCGAGTAGTATAAACATAAAGGGCGGGGAAAGTCACCACTTTCATTACATTTCCGAAGGAAGGGGGAAATGTGAGGAGTCTTAAACTCCCCACAAATCCCGATGCAGGAGATCGGCCTAGCAACAGCGGAGGAGGCGAGGAAGCCGGAGAAATGAAGGGCATCCAGGTCAAACGGGAAACATTCGGACCTTGGACCCTCATATGGCAAGGGCAACGAGGTCAAACCGTGAATTAACGGTACCTCGATGGACCTTGGACCCGCGCCCGGCAAGGGCAACGGGGTCATACGGTAAATTGGCGGACTTCGGACCCGCCCAAAGAGGAGACACCGTGAATTAACGGTACCTCAGTGGACCTTGGACCCGAGGGAAATAACGGCACCTACAGCGCCTATATAAAGGACGGCGCAAGCGCAGCTCGGGACATTACGAGTGCGAGAATCAGAGCGAGTGCGTGAACGCGGAATAAGTAAACATCGAAACCGAAGTGCCCAAGGATCAAGATTGCAAAGTCGAGACGCCGAACGACGGCAAGTCTACAAGGCTGAGGCTACAACGCTGAGATCCAACGGTGCTAGGTCGTGGTAAAGTCAAAGCTTAGGGAGTCCTTGCGCGGTGTCAGGCGATAAAGGTGGCTAGGCGATAAGGGAGAACTTTGTTCTACCTGCTAGGCGATACACCTTGCCGACAAAGTCCAGGCTGAACTCCGGAAGCCAGGCCATAAAGGTGGCTAGGCGATAAGGCGTAACTTCGGTTCACCTGCTAGGTGATACACCTTGCCGGCCCCGGTAGGGAAGCTCGCATAACATCCAGGGTTTTGGTGGAGTCGTCCCGATCTCAGTCACCCGGAGCAGCAAGCCGAAGCAACGCAGTAGCAGGCCAGGAGCGACGCAGCGGTAAGACAGGAGCGACGCAGCAGCACGCCAGGAGCAGAGCAGCAGCGAGCCAGGAGCAACGCAGCAGGATACAGCGACAACGGGCAGCAGAATAATAGCAATAAGGCTATATTTTTGAGAGTCAATAAACCTGCACCAACCTAATCATTTCTGGCGTTATCCTTTGGTCACGGGCGATCACTCAATATAAATTTGGTGGAACGAACTCCCAACTTCTCTGAGCTAGCCGCACGTTTACGTAGCGAGCAGAAATTAAGAATCAGGTCGTTACACCAGCAACACACACGAATAAACCCCGTCAAAGCGTTCAACCCGCTGGGCTTTCGAAAAAGGGCAGGGGGGCAGTCATCTATATATATAAAACTGTTCATTGAAAACTAAGAATCAACGCACAGCCTAAACTAATTAAATGACCCTATTAAAATGTTTTACCATTCAATTCTTATAACACTAAACTGATTTGCTAAGATTTATTTTGGCCACAAACATTCCTCCATTTTCTTCTAGTGGCAAAAAACCCCCAATTTCTATAAATAAATCTGGACGCTAAACGCGTTAATCAATCGATGCGATTTTTGGCCAAAATTTATTCCTCTACATAATGAAGATTCTATTTAATTTAATATTGGATATCTTAATGTTTACTATTTTTATCGATTTTGGAAAATCTAAGAATCTTCTTAATTTTTTTCTAACGGCAAAAAACACTGATCTAAGTCAATTAGCAATATGAAAATTTATCGAGGGAATCCTGATACTTTTAGGATTCATATGGTGGTCTTACTGAAGCTCTAGTTCAATTCTAAAAAAGTTACATTAGCCTAAAGTAGGAATAATAATTCCAACAAATTATACACAAGCATTGAACACCGAATGCATTCTCTCGCACTGGCTCTCTCTCTCTCTCTGACTCTGTGTAGTATAATAAGTGTGCGGCGGCTGATCTTGATTTCTTTTTAAAACTTAAAATTAAAAACTTAAAACTAAATTAAACTTAACAATAAATTAAAATTAAATTTTACCAGCAACACACACGAATAAACCCCGTCAAAGCGTTCAAGCCGCGCCAAATTTCTATAAATAAATCTGGACGCTAAACGCGTTAATCAATCGATGCGATTTTTGGCCAAAATGTAGTCCTCTACATAATGAAGATTCTATTTAATTTAATATTGGTTATCTTAATGTTTACTATTTTTGATCGATTTTTGAAAATCTTAGAATCATCTTAATTTTTTTCTAACGGCAAAAAAACACTGAAATAAGTCAATTAGCAATATGAAAATTTATCGAGGGAATCCTGATACTTTTAGGATTCATATGGTGGTCTTACTGAAGCTCTAGTTCAATTCTACAAAAAGTTACATTAGCCTAAAGTAGGAATAATAATTCCAACAAATTATACACAAGCATTGAACTTCGAATGCATTCTCTCGCACTGGCTCTCTCTCTCTCTCTCTCTGACTCTGTGTAGTATAATAAGTGTGCGGCGGCTGATCTTGATTTCTTTTTAAAACTTAAAATTAAAAACTTAAAACTAAATTAAACTTAACAATAAATTAACAATAAATTAAAATTAAATTATACCAGCAACACACACGAATAAACCCCGTCAAAGCGTTCAAGCCGCTGGGCTTTGTGAAAAGGGCAGGGGGCAGTCATCTATCTATATATATAAAATTGTTCATTAAAAACTAAGAATCAACGCACAGCCTAAACTAATTAAATGACCCTATTAAAACTTTTACCATTCAATTCTTATAACACTAAACTGATTTGCTAAGATTTATTTTGGTCACAAACATGCCCCCATTTTCTTCCAGTGGCAAAAAAACCCCAATTTCTCTAAATAAATCTGGACGCTAAACGCGTTAATCAATCGATGCTATTTTTGACCAAAATTTAGTCCTCTACATAATGAAGATTCTATTTAATTTAATATTGGATATCTTAATGTTTACTATTTTTGATCGATTTTTGAAAATCTAAGAATCTTCTTAATTTTTTTCTAACGGCAAAAAAACACTGATCTAAGTCAATTAGCAATATGAAGATATATCGAGGGAATCCTGATACTTTAGGATTCATATGGTGGTCTTACTGAAGCTCTAGTTCAATTCTAAAAAAAGTTACATTAGCCTAAAGTAGGAATAATAATTCCAACAAATTATACACAAGCATTGAACACCGAATGCATTCTCTCGCACTGGCTCTCTCTCTCTCTGACTCTGTGTAGTATAATAAGTGTGCGGCGGCTGATCTTGATTTCTTTTTAAAACTTAAAATTAAAAACTTAAAACTAAATTAAACTTAACAATAAATTAACAATAAATTAAAATTAAATTATACCAGCAACACACACGAATAAACCCCGTCAAAGCGTTCAAGCCGCTGGGTTTTGGAACAAGGGCAGGGTGGCAGTCATCTATATATTTAAAACTGTTCATTGAAAACTAAGAATCAACGCACAGCCTAAACTAATTAAATGACCCTATTAAAACTTTTACCATTCAATTCTTATAACACTAAACTGATTTGCTAAGATTTATTTTGGTCACAAACATGCCCCCATTTTCTTCCAGTGGCAAAAAAACCCCAATTTCTCTAAATAAATCTGGACGCTAAACGCGTTAATCAATCGATGCTATTTTTGGCCAAAATTTATTCCTCTACATAATGAAGATTCTATTTAATTTAATATT